>JAVHNK010000110.1:55000-62138 GCA_031216115.1 Senna siamea | reverse complement strand
CCGACGGCCGAGTATAGGTCGCGCGCGCGCGCCATCCATTTTCGGGCTAGTTGATTCGGCACCGTGCCGTTACACAGTCCTTAGGGATTTCGACTTCCATGACCACCGCCCCGCTGTCTTAATCGACGGCACCCTTAGTGGGAGCTACTCCTTAGCGGATTTCGACTTCCATGACCACCGCCGCTGTCTCGCGACCAAGTCACTCTTACCAAAATGAAGCCCACGAGTGCTGTTCGATTCTCGGCGCGGATCGACAAATCTGAGCATTCCCTTCAATGGCTTACCGATGGCCAGTTTGAGCTCAGGTCGAGGCGCCGACAGCGCCCGATGCCTGCTAATCAGGGGCTTGGTCGGCGCTTCTCCCCCATGCCTCCAATATTGGCGAGCGAAACGATAGGGTACCACATGAGCTCCATTAGTCCTTTCGAGGGTAACTTCCGCGACCGCATACCACGGTCGATAGTCTCCCCTCTAGGATTCAGGCAGTGATTGCACGTAACGCTTCTTCAGCTTTCTCATCTGAGTAAGGCACCATCACCATCTTTCGAACTCCCGGGCGCTCAGCACGGTCACCCTTCACAGAAGATCAAGGTCGTTCCGCAGCCAGCATTGGTTCCCACCAATCAGCTTCCTTGCGCCTACTGGGCGCCATTGGCTCGCACACTCGACATCCTTGGTCACTTTCAGGAGCGTGAGTTTCCCGACGGAACCGGCCGAGGAGCACGATCTTGTGGCGAGGACGACGGGCGCCTGCACAGCCGCGCGGCGCGGCGTCACGCGAGCATATCAACAGCCGGGCTTGGCCGCCCGCGGCCCCGTCGGCCGCGTCAGCGAGGCGAATGGATCGGAGGAACCGCTGGATCCGTTCCACATCCGACCGGCAAGATCCGCTTCATCCGCTTCCTCCGGACTATTTCAAGCACTATTTGACTCTCTTTCAAAGTCCTTTTCATCTTTCCCTCGCATATTGTTGGCTCTCGGCCTCGCCAGTATTAGCCTTGGACGGAATTTCGCCGCCCGATTGGGGCTGCATTCCCAAACAACCCTAGACGACTTTGCCACTCCCGGTGGTTCGCATTCTCGGCGCGCCTTCTCGAGGGACTCCACATTCGCAGGGGACTTGGCTCCGCGGCCGCTAGGACGCGGAAAGGCTACAAATTCGGACCTGGCCGATTGCTCCGAGTTAGGCTTGGGAATCTCGCCGGCGTTTTTACTCGAACGCTTGCTAGACGCTTTCTCGAGCTTATTTCCTCCTTTCGATCCCGTTACTAGAGTTCGTTAGTTCTTTCCTCGCTTGTGCGGGTCTTGCTTCCTAGACCTGGGACATCATGCGCGGTCGGGCTCGAGGCTTTCGGCTGACAGTCGTCCACCGTGAGCGTGGCGGTCATCACTCGTGGGCTCGTTTTCAACCATCTGCATGAGGCAATGCTCGCGGGAGGCCAACTTTCGCGTAGCGCCTCCCCCTCCCGATCAGTTCGGTGCGTGCGGGTTCTGGAGACAGCAATCGCGTGACACCCAGGCAGGCGATGCCTGACCCCTATTGGCTCCGGGCGCAACTTGCGTTTCAAAAAAGACTTCGATGGTTCCGCGAGATTCGGTGTCACACCAAATACTCGCATTTGGCTACGTTCTTCGCTGATCTGCGAGCCGAGGATATCGCGTTGCCGAGAGTCATTTTGGACACCATTCTCGCGACTTACCCCGAGCGGGATCCGTATCCGGATCGCCGGGGCTCTACGCGCCGCGTTGTTCGAGTTCCTTGGCGCGTCCGCGCGGGGTGCATAGTTGTTGGCCTGCCGGGCACACTAGCAGCAGCACCAGGCGAAATTGCGCCCCGACAAGGGTACCAGCGGCTTCGGGGCAATGTGGACCCCTCGTGTGCCTCCGAGATTAATTCAACCAGTTAGCAAGTCGTCACTGTTTGCGAGGCATCAACAATGACCAGTCCTTCCGCGGGTTCACCTCACGGAAACCTTGATACGACTTCTCCTTCCTCTAAATGATAAGGTTCCAGTGGACTTCTCGCGGCGTCTTGACGGCGGGCATCGCCCACCTTCGCGCTGATCCGAACACTTCACCGGACCATTCAATCGGTAGGAGCGACCCAGGCGGGGTGTGTACAAAGAAGCGAGGGGCGTAGTCAGCGCGAGCTGATGACTCGCTTACTAGGAATTCCTCGGTTGAAGACCAACAATTGCAATGATCTATCCCCATCACGATGAAATTTCAAAGATTACCGGGCCTGTCGGCCAAGCGGGCTATAGACTTCGTTAGATACATCCAGTGTGGCGCGCGTGCGGCCCAAGAACATCTAAGGGCATCACAGACACTGTTATTGACCTCAAAGCTTCCCTTGGCCTAACTGCTTGACCATGGTCACTCTAAGAAGCTGGCGCGGAGGGTCGCCCCTCGCCATAGCTAATTAGCGGATGAGGTCTGGTGTGGTTAACGGAATTAACCAGACAAATCGGCTCCACCAACTAAGAACGGCCATATGCACCTACCCGTAGAATCAAAGAAAAAGCTCTCAGTGCTGTCAAATCCTTACTATGTCTGGACCTGGTAAGTTTCCCGTGTTAGTCAGAATTAAGCATGAGCTCCTCCCCTGATGGTGCCCTTCCGTCAATTCCTTTAAAGTTTCAGCGTGTGCGACCATACTCCCCGGAACCCAAAAACTTTGATTTCTCATAAGGTGCCCAGCGGAGTCCTAAGCAACATCAACAGATCCACTGGTCGGCATCGATTTATAGTTTGAGACTAGAGCGGTTATCTGATCGTCTTGAGCCCCCAGCACTCTCGTTACTTGATTAATGAAAACATCCTTGGCAAATGCTGCTTCGCGGTTGTTCGTCTTTCATAAATCCAAGGAATTTCACCTCTGATGACTATGAAATCACGAGTGCCCCGACTGTCCATCTGTTAATCATTACTCCAAGTCCCGAAGGCCAACTTTTAATAGGATCGAGAATCCTGTGATGTTATCCCATGCTAATGTATCCAGGGCGTAGGCTTGCTTTGAGCACTCTAATTTCTTCAAAGTAACAGCACCGGAGGCTTACGACCAGACGGCAATTAAGGTAGGAGGCGCATCGCCGGCAGAAGGGACGAAACCCGACCGGTGCAGTTACCAGAAGCGGACCCGATCGACCCAACCCAAGGTCCAACTACGAGCTTTAAGCTGCAACACTTTCCGTATACGCTATGTGGAAATTTTGCTGGAATTACGCGGCTGCTGGCACGCAGACTTGCCCTCCAATGGATCCTCGTTAAGGGATTTAGGTGGCACTCATTCCAATTACCAGACTTCGATGAGCCGGTATTGTTATTTTATTGTCACTACCTCCCGTGTCATAGGATTACGAGTAATTTGCTTTGGCGCCTGCTGCCTTCCTTGGATGTGGTAGCCGTTTCTCAGGCTCCTCTCCGGAGATCGAACCCTAATTCTCCGTCCACCCGTCCACCACCATGGTAGAGCCACTATCCTACCACCATCGAAAGTTGATAGGGCAGAAATTTGAATGATGCGTCGCGCGACACCTGATGGCCGTCGCGATCCCGTCAGTTATCATGAATCATCAGAACAGCGGGCAGAGGCCAGCGCGTTGACCTTGCTTATCCTAATAAATGCGTCCACTTCCGTGAGTCGAGGGTTTGTTGCACGTATTAGCTCTACGAATTTACCTCACGGTTATCCAGAATTGGTAGATACCATCGAAACAAACTATAACGCTGATTTAATGAGCCATTCGCAGTTTCACAGTCTGAATTTGTTTCATACTTACACATGCATGGCTTAATCTTTCGAGACAAGCATATGACTCACCCCTTGGCAGGATCAACCAGGTAGCCAATCCTCATTTGGCAGACCGCCACGCTGCACAACCACTCCCGACACATGGCCAAGAAGGTCATAGCATGCCAGAATCGCGATCGTCATGCAAGAATTAGGTCTACATGTTGGGACATGCAAGGGCATTCGGCGACCCTGCATCACAGCATGCACTGCATCCGAGAGATCAGTGAGTCCTCACTTTAGCCACCCTAAGCCCACGATTAGTGGCTTCGGATGGAACACAAGGGCTACTTCATGGTCCTCACTTGAGCCCTATATTCGAGGGAAGCGGATGGATGGAGGGACATACAGGGATAATAAATTCCACATCAATGGGTAGGCGACACAAGGGCAACCATCATCGGCCAGTCAAAACACCGAGGGCATCAATCAATGCCAATGGGTAGGGATGAGGAGGATAGCCCGCAGACCGATTCGATGCACAAGCACGCGGAGACCAGCCAGCAGGGAACAATCAAATCACCACTCACACACCAGCACGTATTACTTCAGCCACGCGCCACCGGCGAACCACACCACCGCCTTCCCGAGGGCTACGAGCAAATGGAGGCATCCAGTGGCATCAATCGAGCAACGCTAGGCATGCTACATCGCTTGAGAAAAGCAACCATTGTATGTCGAAGGCAACAATCTTATGTCGAAAGGCAACACTCTTATGTCGAAAGGCAACAATCTTATGTCGAAAGGCAACAACCATGCACCCAGGCCATGGCATCCCGGGATTGGATCAGCTACCATGCACCCAGGCCATGGCGTTCGAGGCGCCCCCCACCCCACAAGCAAGCAATTACGGCAGCGATTACCATCACCTCAGACATGCCCCACAAGCAAGACGGGTTAACGCCATGGAAAGGAGGTCGGAGCGGCTCCCGCCATGCACGAGCCATGGCGTTCAGAGGGCACGCCCCACCCACAAGCAAGCAATTAGAAGCGGCGATTACCATCTGCAGACATGCCCACAAGCAAGACGGGTTAATGCCATGGAGAGGAGGGTCGGATCATTTGCCGTAGCCATGCACCCAGGCCTTGTTGGCGTTCAGACCACCCCACGAGCAAGCAATTAGAAGCGGCGATTACCATCACCTCGAACACGCCCACAAGCAAGACGGGTAATGCCATGGAGAGGAGGTCGGATCGGCTCCCACCATGCACCCAGGCCATGGCGTTCCAGAGAGCAGCCCCCCCACAAGCAAGCAATTAGGCAGCGATTACCATCACCTCAGACATGCCCCACAAGCTTAAGGCGGGTTAATGCCATGGAGAAGGAGGTCGGATGCGGCTACCGCCATGCACCCAGGCCATGGCGTTCCAGAGGCACGCCCCCACCCACAAGCAAGCAATTAGGCGGCGATTACCATCACCTCGGAGACATGCCCACAAGCAAGACGGGTTAATGCCATGGAAAGGAGGTCGGATCGGCTACCGCCATGCACCCAGGCCATGGCGTTCCAGGGCACGCCCCACCCACAAGCAAGCAATTAGAGCGGCGATTACCATCACCTCAGACATGCCCACAAGCAAGACGGGTTAATGCCATGGACGGGAGGTCGAACGGCTCCCACCATGCACCCAGGCCATGGCGTTCCAGAGGGCACGCCCCACCCCACAAGCAAGCAATTAGAAGCGGCGATTTCCATCACCTCAGACATGCCCACAAGCAAGGCGGGTTAATGCCATGGAGAGGAGGTCGGATCGGCTACCGCCATGCACCCAGGCCATGGCATCGATGTACCTGTGTTTTTCCAGAACATGCGAGAGGGCACGCCCCCACTCCCACAAGCAAGCAATTAGAAGCAACCAAAATCGCCTCAGACATGCCCACCACGCCAAGATAGGTTAATACCATGCATGTGTCCCCGTCCACATCAAGCCACCCCATCCCAAGCCCCCTTGGTCTAAGCGGTCGCGACTCCTTACGTTTAGCCGTTGCCAAGCCATAAAAGCATGTTCAAGGAATGTCCCTTCAGTTTAGGTGAACCCCGCGACACTAGCACCACGCCCGCATGCCCTCTCAAGCCATCACATGGCGTTTGATTCTGTGGAACTCGAATCACACCCGCCACATGCACAGCCCTCAAAAGCACTTGATTGTGATACTAGATTGCGGGTTAGGGCTCCGGTTTGTGCAATTCCAACATCCCCCCGCTGAAAAACGTCTTGAAAACGCCTTCCTCTTTGTAAAAGAAATATTTTTGGGGTTCGCCGAAAAACGATGGTCGGTCGCCGCCAGCAGTTTCGCCGGCCGACTGCCGGAGTACACGACCGGCCACCGCGGTGCCACACCTTGGCTCTCTCGAGGGACCACCCACTAGCACACTTGCAAGTCATGGGTAGACAAGCTTGAGTGCATGGGGTGAGGGGGGGTGCATGGCACCTAGGAATGAGCCCCCCCCTAAAGAGCAAAACGCAACTATTCACTCCCGGCAGGAGATGATATACTTTTTCGCCAGCCAACATAAGTTTTGTTTTGTACCTAGAGATCGAATTTTCGCACGATTTTTTGCAGGCATGCTTAGAAAAATATGATTACCCACCTCCTCAAATTTCATAATTTTTGGACACCCATAGAATATTTTACGAATTTTTACTTTTGAAACTTTAAAAAATCCGGAAAAATAGAAAATAAGCCGGATTGCCCCGAAACTTCTTGGGTAGCTTCCTTGGCACATAAGCTTCAGTTTGGACCCCATTTGCACGTGAGATTTTGCATAAATCAAGCACTTGCACGGCACTCATTGGTTTTGCAGTGTCGCGACTTCGATCGATGGGCAGGCCATGACATGTCTGACATTGTCATGACTGAGTCGTGGCCTGTCATGGCATTGTCATGTAGTCGTGGCATGTCCGACATGGTTTTCGGGCTAGAGATCGAATTTTCGCGCCATTTTTTGCAGGCATGCTTAGAAAAACATGTTTAGCTTCCTCACCAAATTTTCCCTTTTTTGGACACCCGTGGAATTTTTATGAATTTTTTCCACCTTCAAAAAATCCGGAAAAATAGAAAATGAGCCGGATTGCCCCGAAACTTCTTGGGTAGCTTCCTTGGCACATAAGCTTCAGTTTGGACCCCCATATGCACGTGAGATTTTGCATAAATCAAGCACTTGCACGGCACTCAATGGTTTGGCAGTGTCGCGACTCGGTCGTGGGCAGGCCATGACATGTCCTGACATTGTCATGACTGAGTCGTGGCCTGTCATGGCATTGTCATGACTGTGTCGTGGCATGTCCGACATGGTTTTCGGGCTAGAGATCGAATTTTCGCGCCATTTTTTGCAGGCATGC
>JAVHNK010000110.1:12500-15000 GCA_031216115.1 Senna siamea | reverse complement strand
CATGGCGTTCCAGAAGCACGCCCCACCCCACAAGCAAGCAATTAGAAGCGACGATTACCATCACCTCAGACATGCCCACAAGCAAGACGGGTTAATGCCATGGAAAGGAGGTCGGATCGGCTACCGCCATGCACCCAGGCCATGGCGTTCCAGAGGGCACGCCCCCACCCCACAAGCAAGCAATTAGAAGCGACGATTACCATCACCTCAGACATGCCCACAAGCAAGACGGGTTAATGCCATGGACAGGAGGTCGGAACGGCTCCCACCATGCACCCAGGCCATGGCGTTCCAGAGGGCACGCCCCCACCCCACAAGCAAGCAATTAGAAGCGACGATTTCCATCACCTCAGACATGCCCACAAGCAAGACGGGTTAATGCCATGGAGAGGAGGTCGGATCGGCTACCGCCATGCACCCAGGCCATGGCATCGTGTACCTGTGTTTTCTTTCCAAGAACATGCAGAGGGCACGCCCCACTCCCACAAGCAAGCAATTAGAAGCAACCAAAAATCGCCTCAGACATGCCCACACCCAAGATAGGTTAATACCATGCATGTGTCCCCCGTCCACATCCAAGCCACCCCATCCCAAGCCCCCTTGGTCCTAGCGGTCGCGACTCCTTACGTTTCGCCGTTGCCAAGCCCGCAAAAGCATGTTCAAGGAATGTCCCTTCAGTTTAGGTGAACCCCCGCGACACTAGCACCACGCCCGCATGCCCTCTCAAGCCATCACATGACGTTTGATTCTGTGGAACCCGAATCACACCCGCCACATGCACAGCCCTCAAAAGCACTTGATTGTGATACTAGATTGCGAGTTAGGGCTCCGGTTTGTGCAATTCCAACATCCCCCCGCAGAAAAACGTCTTGAAAACGCCTTCCTCTTTGTAAAGGAAATTTTTTTGGGGTTCGCCGGAAAACGGTGGTCGGTCGCCGCCGGCGGTTTCGCCGGCCGACGGCCGGAGTACACGACCGGCCACCGCGGTGCCACACCTTGGCTCTCTCGAGGAGCCACCCACTAGCACACTTGCAAGTCATGGGTAGACAAGCTTGAGTGCATGGGGTGAGGGGGGCTGCATGGCACCTAGGAATGAGCCCCCCCCTAAAGAGCAAAACGCAACTATTCACTCCCGGCAGGAGATGATATACTTTTTCGCCAGCCAACATAAGTTTCATTTTGTACCTAGAGATCGAATTTTCGCACGATTTTTTGCAGGCATGCTTAGAAAAATATGATTACCCACCTCCTCAAATTTCATAATTTTTGGACACCCATAGAATATTTTACGAATTTTTACTTTTGAAACTTTAACAAATCCGGAAAAATAGAAAATTAGCCGGATTGCCTCGAAACTTCTTGGGTAGCTTCCTTGGCACATAAGCAATTTTGGACCCCATATGCACGTGAGATTTTGCATAAATCAAGCACTTGCACGGCACTCAATGGTTTTGCGATTGTCGCGACTCGGTCGTGGGCAGGCCATGACATGTCCTGACATTGTCATGACTGAGTCGTGGCCTGTCATGGCATTGTCATGGTAGTCGTGGCATGTCCGACATGGTTTTCGGGCTAGAGATCGAATTTTCGCGCCATTTTTTGCAGGCATGCTTAGAAAAACATGTTTAGCTTCCTCAACAAATTTCACGATTTTTGGACACCCGTGGAATTTTGTATGAATTTTTTCCACCTTCAAAAAATCGGGAAAAATAGAAAATGAGCGGATTGCCCGAAACTTCTTGGGTAGCTTCCTTGGCACATAAGCTTCAGTTTGGACCCCCATATGCACGTGAGATTTTGCATAAATCAAGCACTTGCACGGCACTCAATGGTTTGGCAGTGTCGCGACTCGGTCGTGGGCAGGCCATGACATGTCCTGACATTGTCATGACTGAGTCGTGGCCTGTCATGGCATTGTCATGACTGAGTCGGGGCATGTCCGACATGGTTTTCGGGCTAGAGATCGAATTTTTGCGCCATTTTCTGCAGGCATGCTTAGAAAAACATGTTTAGCTTCTTCACCAAATTTCACGATTTTTGGACACCCGTGGAATTTTCTATGAATTTTCCACCTTCAAAAATCGGAAAAATAGAAAATGAGCGGATTGCGCGAAACTTCTTGGGTAGCTTCCTTGGCACATAAGCTTCAGTTTGGACCCCCATATGCACGTGAGATTTTGCATAAATCAAGCACTTGCACGGCACTCAATGGTTTGGCAGTGTCGCGACTTCGGTCGTGGGCAGGCCATGACATGTCTGACATTGTCATGACTGAGTCGTGGCCTGTCATGGCATTGTCATGGTAGTCGTGGCATGTCCGACATGGTTTCGGGCTAGAGATCGAATTTTCGCGCCATTTTTGCAGGCATGCTTAGAAAAACATGTTTAGCTTCCTCACCAAATTTCACGATTTTTGGACACCCGTGGAATTTTTATGAATTTTCCACCTTCAAAAATCGGAAAAATAGAAAATGAGCGGATTGCCCGAAACTTCTTGGGT
>JAVHNK010000110.1:0-5000 GCA_031216115.1 Senna siamea | reverse complement strand
TGCACCCAGGCCATGGCGTTCCAGAGGGCACGCCCCCACCCCACAAGCAAGCAATTAGAAGCGACGATTACCATCACCTCAGACATGCCCACAAGCAAGACGGGTTAACGCCATGGAGAGGAGGTCGGATCGGCTACCGCCATGCACCCAGGCCATGGCGTTCCAGAGGGCACGCCCCCACCCCACAAGCAAGCAATTAGAAGCGGCGATTACCATCACCTCAAACATGCCCACAAGCAAGACGGGTTAATGCCATGGAGAGGAGGTCGGATCGGCTGCACCAGGCACCCAGGCCTTGGCGTTCCAGAGGGCACGCCCCCACCCCACAAGCAAGCAATTAGAAGCGACGATTACCATCACCTCAGACATGCCCACAAGCAAGACGGGTTAATGCCATGGAGAGGAGGTCGGATCGGCTACCGCCATGCACCCAGGCCATGGCGTTCCAGAGGGCACGCCCCCACCCCACAAGCAAGCAATTAGAAGCGACGATTACCATCACCTCAGACATGCCCACAAGCAAGACGGGTTAATGCCATGGAAAGGAGGTCGGATCGGCTACCGCCATGCACCCAGGCCATGGCGTTCCAGAGGGCACGCCCCCCCCCCCCAAGCAAGCAATTAGAAGCGACGATTACCATCACCTCAGACATGCCCACAAGCAAGACGGGTTAATGCCATGGACAGGAGGTCGGACCGGCTCCCACCATGCACCCAGGCCATGGCGTTCCAGAGGGCACGCCCCCACCCCACAAGCAAGCAATTAGAAGCGACGATTTCCATCACCTCAGACATGCCCACAAGCAAGACGGGTTAATGCCATGGAGAGGAGGTCGGATCGGCTACCGCCATGCACCCAGGCCATGGCATCGTGTACCTGTGTTTTATTTCCAAGAACATGCAGAGGGCACGCCCCACTCCCACAAGCAAGCAATTAGAAGCAACCAAAAATCGCCTCAGACATGCCCACACGCAAGATAGGTTAATACCATGCATGTGTCCCCCGTCCACATCCAAGCCACCCCATCCCAAGCCCCCTTGGTCCTAGCGGTCGCGACTCCTTACGTTTCGCCGTTGCCAAGCCCGCAAAAGCATGTTCAAGGAATGTCCCTTCAGTTTAGGTGAACCCCCGCGACACTAGCAAGCACTTGCACGCCCTCTCAAGCCATCACATGACGTTTGATTCTGTGGAACCCGAATCACACCCGCCACATGCACAGCCCTCAAAAGCACTTGATTGTGATACTAGATTGCGAGTTAGGGCTCCGGTTTGTGCAATTCCAACATCCCCCCGCAGAAAAACGTCTTGAAAACGCCTTCCTCTTTGTAAAAGAAATTTTTTTGGGGTTCGCCGGAAAACGGTGGTCGGTCGCCGCCGGCGGTTTCGCCGGCCGACGGCCGGAGTACACGACCGGCCACCGCGGTGCCACACCTTGGCTCTCTCGAGGGACCACCCACTAGCACACTTGCAAGTCATGGGTAGACAAGCTTGAGTGCATGGGGTGAGGGGGGGTGCATGGCACCTAGGAATGAGCCCCCCCCTAAAGAGCAAAACGCAACTATTCACTCCCGGCAGGAGATGATATACTTTTTCGCCAGCCAACATAAGTTTTTTTTTGTACCTAGAGATCGAATTTTCGCACGATTTTTGCAGGCATGCTTAGAAAAATATGATTACCCACCTCCTCAAATTTCATAATTTTTGGACACCCATAGAATATTTTACGAATTTTTACTTTTGAAACTTTAGAAAATCCGGAAAAATAGAAAATAAGCCGGATTGCCCCGAAACTTCTTGGGTAGCTTCCTTGGCACATAAGCTTAATTTTGGACCCCATATGCACGTGAGATTTTGCATAAATCAAGCACTTGCACGGCACTCAATGGTTTTGCAATGTCGCGACTCGGTTGTGGGCAGGCCATGACATGTCTTGACATTGTTATGACTGAGTCTTGGCCTGTCATGGCATTGTCATGGCGAGTCGTGGCATGTCCGACATGGTTTCGGGCTAGAGATCGAATTTTCGCGCCATTTTTTGCAGGCATGCTTAGAAAAACATGTTTAGCTTCCTCACCAAATTTCACGATTTTTGGACACCCGTGGAATTATATATGAATTTTTTCCACCTTCAAAAAATCCGGAAAAATAGAAAATGAGCCGGATTGCCCCGAAACTTCTTGGGTAGCTTCCTTGGCACATAAGCTTCAGTTTGGACCCCCATATGCACGTGAGATTTTGCATAAATCAAGCACTTGCACGGCACTCAATGGTTTGGCGATTAATGGCGACTTCGATCGTGGGCAGGCCATGACATGTCTGACATTGTCATGACTGAGGTAAGTGGCCTGTCATGGCATTGTCATGACTGAGTCGTGGCATGTCCGACATGGTTTTCGGGCTAGAGATCGAATTTTCGCGCCATTTTTTGCAGGCATGCTTAGAAAAACATGTTTAGCTTCCTCACCAAATTTCACGATTTTGGACACCCGTGGAATTTTTTATGAATTTTTTCCACCTTCAAAAAATCCGGAAAAATAGAAAATGAGCCGGATTGCCGCGAAACTTCTTGGGTAGCTTCCTTGGCACATAAGCTTCAGTTTGGACCCCCATATGCACGTGAGATTTTGCATAAATCAAGCACTTGCACGGCACTCAATGGTTTGGCAGTGTCGCGACTCGGTGGTGGGCAGGCCATGACATGTCCTGACATTGTCATGACTGAGTCGTGGCCTGTCATGGCATTGTCATGGTAGTCAGTTTGGCACCGCGGACGACATGGTTTTTCGGGCTAGCCGAATTTTCGCGCCTGCGTGAACTTTGTTCATGCTCGAAGCCTCCCGAGCCCCGACCAGTCCAAGTCCAGGTCCTTTATATATACAATTTAGATATATATATTTTTCAAAAATGCCTTAGGTCGATCGATAGTGAGCAGTGGGGGCATAGCGATGATTAGCGGGACAATGCAGTCCACGAACGGTGATCATGTGGGGCATGCGTAGGGAGCGGTCGTGCGAGGGTGCCACATGCGGTGGTTGGAGAAATTAAGCTAGGTGCCCACGGTGGGGGGACTCGTGGGGAGTGCGATGGTGGGGTTCGGGTCGTATGGGCATGGCGATGGAGAGCGTAGTGGGTACATAGCTTCCCCTAATGAGTCAACGCATAACTTTTCTCTCATGGCCGAGAGATGATATACTTTTTAGCCAGCCAGACATAAGTTTTTTGGTACTAGAGACCGAATTTTCAGCGCCATTTTTGTAGGGCAAGCTTAGAAAAACATTAGTTTAGCTTCCTCACCAAATTTCACGATTTTTAGACACCCGTGGATAATTTTTATGAATTTTTCCACCTTTGAAGCAAAAAATCGGAAAAATAGAAAAATGATCCGGATTACGCGAAACTTCTTGGGTAGCTTCCTTGGCACATAAGCTTCAGTTTGGACCCCCATATGCACGTGAGATTTTTGCATAAATCAAGCACTTGCACGGCACTCAATGGTTTTGGCGATGTCGCGACTTCGATGCGTCGTGGCAGGCCATGACATGTCCTGACATTGTCATAGGCGGCGTTGTCGGTAACATGCCATGATTAAGTCTTGTGTGACTCATGGCATGTTTTGGGCATGTGAAGAGAATCGCTTTGTAGGCTAAGCGAAGTGGGTAAGTTGCTTGACTAATTTCCCCCCGAGCCACTCGTTCTCTTGGCCTCGAAATTTCTTAGGTAGCTTATGAGGCACCCACAGGAGACGAAGGCCCTGGCCATGTCTCATTATAGATGCAAAGAGCATGTGTGAGAGGTGTAGCGCCATGTGATGGTTGAGACTTGGGTATAATTGTTGGCATTTTTATTTGATCTTTCAACCTCTCGATTTTTAGAAATTCCCGTAATTCTTAAAAGTGGGCGGATTTTGAGAGTAAAGGGGAGGGAGGGACGAATCGAAGCAACAAGAGGCTGAATCTCCAGTGGATCGTGGCAGCAAGGCCACTCTGCCACTACAATACCCACGTCGGCGTATTTAGAAGTGCGTCTGCGAGATTCTACCGCGCGGCTCGGTGGGGAATTTTGTTGGCGTCGAGGCGATTGATCCGCCGCCGCCTGCGGGATCCTAGCAGCGACCACGCACGTGCGCTTTGGGGCCCGCAGGCCCTACTGCTGGTCGGCAAACAAGCGAAGCGTGCATCGCTTCTGGGCGGATTCTGACTTCAGAAGCGTTCAGTCATAATCCAACGCCGCGGTAGCCGGCCGCCTGGCTTTTGACAACCAAGCGCGATGACCAATTCAATGCGAATCCGCGGTTCCTCTCGTACTAGGTTGAATTACTATTGCGACACTATCATCAGTAGAGGTAAAACTAACCTTGTCTCAAACGCGGTCCCTGCAAACCCGACTCCCGTTCCCTATTGGTGGGTGAACAATCCAACACTTAGTGAATTCTCGCTTCACAATGATAGGAAGAGCGGGCATCCGAAGGATCGAAAAAGCAACGTCGCTACTGAGGCGGCTTGGCTGCCCACAAGCCCGATTATCCACTGTGGTAACTTTTCCGACACCTGCAGCTTCAAATTCGAAGGACTAAAGGATCGATAGGACCCGCGCTTTCACGGTTACGTATTAAATGCTGGCTCCGAGAAGAATCAAGCGAGCTTTACCCTTTTGTTTCCACGAAGATTTCTGTTCTCCATGAGTCCCCCTTAGGACACCTGCGTTATGGTTTAACAGATGTGCCGCCCCCGGCCAACTCCCCACCTGACAATGTCTTCATGGCCGGATCGGCCCGCAGAAGCGAGCAGGTCCAAAAAGAGGCCGTGCCCCGCCCGATTCACGGAATAAGTAAAATAACGTTAAAAGTAGTGGTATTTCACTTTCGCCGCCTCCGGCCCCACTTATCCTACACCTCTCAAGTCATTTCACAAAGTCGGACTAGAGTCAAGCTCAACAGGGTCTTCTTTCCCCGCTGATTCTGCCAAGCCCGTTCCCTTCGCTGTGGTTTCGCCGATAGTAG
>JAVHNK010000105.1:0-12043 GCA_031216115.1 Senna siamea | reverse complement strand
AAAAAGAGTCGCCATACAAAAATAATCCTCTTCTTATTTATCTTTGACAGCGATTAAAATATGTCGCCACCAATGGTCATACATTAAGTAGCAACTATCGTGCGTCACCACTACCAAAAAACTAAAAAAATAAATTTAAAACAAAAAAACAGTTTTTAAACCTTTTAGGTGGCAACTATAGTTGCCACCGAATGGGGGCATATATTAGTATACTCATGGTCGCTACTTGATGTATTGGTACTAATGTTGAAGTCGTTACCAAAAACTGAAATGATAATTTTTGGAAAATTTAAAATTTAGTAAACATCTGTCAATAGTGACCATCCAAGTTGCTATTGAAGGCTTGCAAAAAATAATAAATGTCTAAAATTAAAAAATAAAATTTGTAAACACCTTCATAAAGGTATGCATTGGTCGACCACAGCTTAAAAAAATTAAAATTTTATATATGGTTGCCACCAAATGTTGCTTTATGCACCTGTGGTCGATTCTGGGATAAAGTTTCTTTTAAAAAATAAAATATTAAAATATTTTACAGTTTCTGTGGTATGATCTTTGGTGTTAAATTAACAGCTTATTACTCTTGGAAGGCGAGATCAATAAAGTCGCCACCAAAGGTGCAAAAAAAAGTTTTTTCAAAGAATAGAAGACTAAACCGCGAACATTTCTAGCCAAAAGAGGATTAAAGTGCCAAACATTCAGCCATGCCAAGGTAGGACAAACCGTGAAAATTTCTTTCTGGCCGAGACAGAGAGAGCTGTTTGACACTGCCGTTTTGACGTCGCTGTGCTACTCCCGCCGTTTGACCTCGACGTTCGGTCACTGCACCGCTCCTCCGTTCAACGCTGCACCTGGTTCCTTGTGGAGAGGATTTCTCAAAATATACCTAGTGTAGGAAAGTTGTACTTTGTTAGGTAATTTTGAGCCAAAATTTTATACTGGAATTTCATTTTTGGCAGTCTTCAGAACTGTAAGGGATGATGCTGCCAAAACATGTCAAGTACATGCTTTTTCTTTTAAGTGAGGCAGTATCTTTTCTTTTCATTTTGTAATACATATTATTATTATTTACAATTTTCATGAGAAAGAATCTTAGCTTTTGTTGTTCAGAGAAGTGAACTGCAATTATAATTCAAATGATCTTTTGTTGATTTATGAACAATAGTCAATACACCATGAAAAGGTATGTACCTTTAGAAAATGTATTTACCTTTGTTATTAAGTTCTTCAGTGACCTTCATTGTGGTTCTGCATTTCACCCTTTGCACATGGATGATTAACTGCATTATTTACTTGTTTATTATTTGCTTGCAAATAGTCTATAAACCAAATGTCTTTTATGGTTTATTTGAAATATTGGTAAAGAGGATTTGGTTGTTCATTCCAAAGGGTCATCTTGATTGGTCTTGCTTTGACCAAGCAAAATCTTGTTTCTTTTTGTCATGTATATATATAAATATGCATGTTAATTAAAGGGGACAACTAGCAAACCTCTTGCTTAATTAAGCAAAATGGCCACCATATATAAAACTTTTAATTTATATGTTTAATGGGATTGTGTCTGACCAAAAAGGGGATAGTGAATTACGGTTCTTCAATACTGTTTTTATGGTTAACTATTATTTTTAGGATTTCATTCTTGATTTTCAATATGAGCCCTTTTACACTAAATAGCTGTCGTGTGGTACTAAGAAAACAAATAAAAAGGAATGGAGGAAGATTAAGTGGGACTTCTTTCATTCCCATCTCCTTTTCTCTCTGTTTTTCTTTCCCTCACATTCCCACTTTACAACAACTTGAAGCTTGTGTCTTTCATAACGGAGAAAGTGTAAGAATTTAAAAATACTTGCTAACTATCTAGGTACCTAGTGGCTTGAAGTTACATAAATTTATAATGTTGGACACTGACACAAAATATGGAGCTTAAACAAAATACTCTTAAGAGAAAAATTAATAAAATTTGAACTTTGATATTCTTAGGTACTTTCTTAATTTGTTATTTACTGTCTGATACATGTTAGACATTCATTTTTTCATACACTCATTGATATGTCAATACCTATCCACAATCCTCTATCCATTGCTTTTCCTTTTCCTATCCTTAGTTTCTCTTTGCTGCATCATCTTCTTTTCCATGTTTGCAATAATGTATAAGTACTATTATAATTATTAATTAATTAATATCCCTCCTATTGCTAGCTAGTACTAGCAAATATATTTTGAATCTTTGATTGCCTCTTCGCACAACGTCTGTATCAATTATATATTTTAAGAAATTACATTTAATTAAGTAATATATGAATGGTTCATTTTATGGATTAAAGATAATTAGATGACGTGCATAAGCATACATAACTGTTCTATTTCTTTTTATTCAGTCCAGAACTCCTGCATTGCAGAACTGCAATGCAGATGTGGTTAGAAGCTATCATTAGAAGCTATTAATTGTTGTAGTCAAAGAAAAATTGTTTTTCTAAGGAATCTGTGGATCTGTATAATTACTGTGTTTCTGTTTATCTTATTCTCAGTATTATGTGCTGTTTTAAACTGTTTTTGAAAATACTTTTTCTGGAGCTACTTCTTTCAATGTTTGTTCTCTTTCGTATCCTACAGAATTCTTTGTTAGCTATGATGTTCTTACACAACCTTGGAATTCCCCAGTCTATTCAATTCTTACAAGTACCTAAATTACTTCTATGTTGATTTTAGTCTTTGAAGTAACTACTTGGATTATGTGAATTGAATGCTTCATTTTGCATCATTTGTGTGGCTTTTTAGTTAATGAAGTCTAAGTTTGTCATGCAAAGCAATTTAGTCCAGATATCCTGAAGGTATACCTCTAGTTACAACATTTGTTCACCCTCAATGATCGAATGGATGCTGCTACTAAGGATGCTCTTTGAGCGTGGTAAGATCCTTAACTTTAACATTTTTTTTGTCTTTACTACCAATTTCCATTTTCCTTCCTTTCCTCATTACTGAATGGAGCCTTATTCAACACCATTAAGCAATACCTTAAATTTATAATGCTGAAAGTGATAGTTTTGAAATTATTGTTGTTGATGTGGTGATTTTCCAACTGCTTAATGGCGCTTGTTCTTGTTAGCCGCATAATAAAACCAAGAAGGGGAGATTGAATTAGTTCTTTTTATTTTTCAAAATCTTTTAAGTGTATGTTTTAATTTTAAAGTGAACTAAAATAAACACCTTAAAAATCCTTTGTAAAAATCTTTTAAGTGTATGCTAATATTTAGCAAAATTTTAAAGTGAACAGAGCAAAACCTCTCAAAATAAAAAAAAAAAGCTTTTTAGTTTTAGTATATGTCTAATGATGAGTGTGAGGGAGAGAGAAATCACTTAATCAATTTATATAGGTTCAATCCAAGATAACCTTGATCTTACATCTTCTCCCAAGCACAGAGCAAGAGAATTTCATTACAAGGGTAATCACAAAAATAGACTTTGGAAACTTTTTTACAAATAAGGCTCCAAAGATACACCAATTTTTTATGCCTCTTAGCAACCCAACTAAGGTTCAACACACTTGCTTTTACTCTACTTATTATTTTTCCTAAAACTTATCCATAATCCTAACTAGCTTAATCAATAACCTACTAACTTAAGCCAACAACCACTATAAGGGTAATTATCAAAAATATACCTGGGAGACCTTCCTACACTTGGGTTCAAAGATACACTAGCTTTTATGCCTCTTGGTAACCTAATGAAGGTTCAACACACTTGCTTTTACTCCACTCAGATTCTCTTAAAATTACCCAAACCCCAAAAAAACTTAATCAAGAACCTATTGACTTAAGCCAAATATCCACCTCATTAATTCCTATTTCTAGATTCCCAACACGATTCTTACACTCAAAGATTTATGACCTTTAAGCACATAGAAAGATAAAGAGAATTAAGAATGATATTCAATGCTTAACTCAATAACTCCCTCAAACTTTCATGCAGAGCCATCCACCTCAATTTATTGATCTTCATGGCCTTCAAAAACTAGCTGTTGGAGCTCACATTCAATGCCCTCAATAAATGTTTAACATTTTGTAGGATATGGACGCTCCTTCTTGTAGAGAGACATTGCAACCTTCATTTAATGCTTTTCTTCATTTTTGCAACTTCTCAAAACGACTGAGAATTAACTAGTAGCTTTATTCTTCTTGTGTCCATTGAACTAGGTGCTTCATGAAGGAAGAAGCAGAGGCATGACTAAAATTTGACCTTGAGACATGCTCAATTTAATTTTTGTCTATAAAAGTACCCTATGGGGACTTGTGCTGGCCTACAAAGTCTCTTTTGCATTTTTTTTGGATTTTGGAATAGGCTACTATTAGCCTGCTGAATTCTGACACCTATCTATTGCATTATGAAAAAGGTTATTTCTAGCTTAATGTATTTTGACACACTACAAAGGCTACTTTTTATAATTTTAATTTCAAAACATTTGGTTTTTAAATTTTGTAAGTCTTAGCATCGAGAACATGGAGGAAATTGGGAAGTGGGGTTTTTAATTAGGATGGGCTTGTGCAAAGGATTTTATGGGCTAGTTAAAATGGGCCTATTTTTATGACTTAAATATTTTTCATCAAAATGGGCCTTTTGGATTAATCAGAAACAAGCCTTTTAATGTTTTTAATAATTTCAAAAAATTAGACCTATTTGGATTTACTAAAACATAAGCCTATTGTAACATCCCATAATTTAATTGGCCTAAATTAATGGTGTTATTTAATTAATTAGTTTGAATTGCTTGCTTGCTAATTAATTAGATGAATTATTTTTAAGGAAGGGAAATTTGGTGCTTAAAATTAATTCTTTGATTTCTTTATTTACCTAGCCAAAGTACCAAGTAAGAAGAAAAATGAGATGCAACAAAAATATATATAGGTGTGTGTAAGTGTCATGTGAATGAGGGAGGAAAAGAGAGAATAGAAAAAGAAAAAGGAAATACCAAGGTTGCTTGTAAAGGTTAGTTGCTTGTAAGAGTGGACAAATCCAAACTTGCAAGAAAGGGAAATACTAAGTGTGCAAGCAAAGACAAAGTGTACTTGCAAGTACACTTTGTGCAAATATATATATATATACATATCCAAAAGTGTGCATACTTTTCTTTAAAAAAAAAAGAGAAAGAAGGAAAAATAAGGAAGTGGGTGGCGTGAAGTGAAGGAAAAGAAACAAGTGGAAAGGTGTATTTCATGAAAGACACACATGCTCACATGAAAAGGAAGAGACAAAGGAGAGATTGAGATTTATTTTCATGCAACCTTAACATCCCCCACACATGAAAATAAGAGAGAGGAGAGGAAGAAAAGAAAAAAGAGAGAAAGGAGAGGAAGAAGGTGAGACATCAAGAAAAAATTGAGAAACCAAGGAAAGAGGAAGTAAGGAAGAACTCAAAGGGGAAACCAAGGAAATCAAAGGAAAGGCCAAGAATATTTTCTCTAGCCCACTTCCAAGGTAGTTTGGCAATTTGTTAAATTCTTATTCCATGATTGAGTATGCATGTTCAATGATATAGCTTCCATGGAATTTGAACCCATGTCTACACTCTTGATTTAGGAAAAATTTAATGGAGCTTGCATGATAAGGATGGAAGGTGGCTAATGCTAATCTCTAAATTATTGCTTCCTTGAGATCACGAGAGTACTTAGATTTAGAAATTTATTTAATGGTTTGGCTGGTTTGGTTTACTATTCTTAGTATTGTAGTGGACTTGTTATTTCCATGATGAAATTAATGGGGTTATTGAACATTTATGATTGCTAGTAAAAATGCATGTGATTATGGAAAATTACTAGGAAAATATACATGGGAATTAATTTCTAAGCAAAGAAAATTATTGTGGAAGTGATCAGAATTTCTAGAAAGAAAAAAATATATAATGGAATTAATTTTCAAGCAAAGGAAATTATTAGGAAAAATTATTAGAATTCCTAGGAAGAAAATGTACAATAGAACTAATACCAAGAAAGAGAAAATTAGTATTAAAAATATTAGAATTTTTAAAAAGAGAATATATATATGGGAATTAATTTTCATGCAACGTAAATTTATTATGAATTACTATTGAAGTTTTTTAAGAAAAAAAAAATGCACATTAGAATTAATTTCCAAGAAAAGAAAATTATTATTGAAGTTATTAAAATTTTAGAAGGAAAAAGGCCCATTAGAATTAAATTCCAAGAAAAGTCAA
Organism: Senna siamea; assembly: GCA_031216115.1. NCBI lineage: Eukaryota > Viridiplantae > Streptophyta > Magnoliopsida > Fabales > Fabaceae > Senna > Senna siamea. The sequence continues at coordinate 5,835 of JAVHNK010000105.1, read as the reverse complement.
TTATTATTGAAGTTGTTGGAATTTTATAAGGAAAATGCACATTTGTATTAATTTCCAAGAAAAGGAAAATTATTATCAAAATTATTGAAATTCTTAGAAGAAAAATGTACATTGGAATCAACTTCCAAGAAAGGAAATCAATATTGAGATTATTAGAGTTATATAGGAAAATGTACCTTAAAAATTATTTCTAAGGAAAATAGAAACTATTCCTTAAATATTGAATTTTTCATAAGAAATGTTAAGGGTGCTCCACACAGGCGGCCTAGCGAGGCATAGCCAAAGGTGCTCTATGCCCACGACCTAGTGCTCTTGATTATGCTCTATGCATGGCCGAGGGTCCATGATTTACAAGGTGTGGCCAAAGGTGCTCCACACGGGACATAGTGCTCACGATTATGCTCTATACGTGGTCGAGTGTTCATGATTTACGAGGTGTGGCCAAAGATACTTCACACAAAGTAGCCAGCTTAGTCGCGGGTCGAAGGTGCTCCATGCCCATGACCTAGTGCTTATGATTACGCTATGTACGTGGCCAAGTGTCCACAAATTACAAGGTGTGGCCGAAGGTGCTCCACACGGGTGACCTAGGGAGCTATGGCCAAAGGTGCTCCGCACCCGTGACCTAGTGTTCACGTAACACGCATAAACACTATGATAATTCCATAATAAACTATTACGCTGATAAGAATACGTGTTATTTAAAAAGATATGTAATCTTCGTTAACTTCTAAATTTATCATGCAATGATTGCTAGTTTACAGTTATGTGTAATATTACACCTAAAATCAAGGATGTAGATTAAATGTTTTGGTGCTTACACCCTGGTACATATTAGTTTCTTTTAAACTATGAATTGTTGAGCTACTGGGAAACTTGTGTTTCTCATCTATGTGCTAATATGTATTAGATACGGACGCGTAACAGGGCCACGAGGTAACAGTCTCTTTTTGATTGAGTATGATTTTTGTAATCCCCTATTTTAGGTCCTAGCTAGGTCTGATTTAGAATAGGACAATAGTTGAATTATATACATGACTTATATTTGGGGTATACAGGAAACAGATATCTCAAGGACTGCACTATCCTTCATTTATACAGAGTTCGAGTGACGCACTGTTGTCTCCTAACTTCGATGGTCAGTACTGTCAGATATCTAGGATGTGACTTATCAACATGTAATGGAAATTATTGGACCTGTATTTATTTGAACTACATAAAGGTTTTTAATTTTTGGTGTATAGTGTAGTATTTTTATTCCGCTGTGCATGTAAGTTTTTATTCTGAGCAAAGGATCCCAAACCTAATCTACTTAATATAATTGAATGTTATAACTACTCAGACACTAATCAAATCAAGGATAAGGATAATGTGCCAAACCTATCTTTTGATATCGGAGTTAACAATAACACTAAATAAAGGCTACACCTATTACTTGAAAGTAATTTTTCATTAATAAAAAAAATTAACTATAACATGTGCCAACAGTTCTTGTTCAACTCCTCTGTTGCTTCTTGTCTATCTTATAAAGATTATATACTTTTGTATCACCTAGTAATTGGGTTAGAAACTCTAAAAAATTAAATAAGTTTATAGTTTGACCCTAACTTCTTTTGAAATCTCTCATTTTCTGGTTGTTGTTTTTGGATGATAATGACTGCTTTTTTTCTCTTCTCTCTCAAGCTTTTGAAGGATCACTGATGTTGTGTCCTTGGTTTTAAAGTCATAAGCATGAGATTTTTGTTAACTTGAGTAAGATGCATTCTATCCTCGATGTAGTAATGATGCAGGAGCGATTCTCTCTCCTTACTGCCCTAATCCTTCACTCCTAAAGATGCATCTAAAATGTTGTCCCTTTGCTGACCTCTTCAATCGGCTTTTAAGGTGATATTGATTTACCTGGTAAATTTATGCTCACAACACTATTAATTCACATGGTCATTTCATGTTTCTTTGTAGTCTAACAGATCGCAAATTTTTGGGCATTTTTATGTGTTGAGCAATAGCTTTATGAAGGTATGGCCTTCAATATAGGCATCATCTTAAGTGGTTAATTTTACAAATCACATTCATTGTCTATTTTAAGGTGCAAATGTTACTGCTAAGGTCCGCTTAGTAGGTTGGTTTACCAAATTTAAATGGATCTATTTTCTTTAGCTGGTATTATCAGTGTAAAGAAAAAAAAGTTAGTCATAGACATATAGGATATGAAGTCTCCTTAATAGAGATTTGCCTAACTTGCTTTGAATCATTCGTTTTGTAAACCATTGTTCAAGTCTCCATCACATAGCTATAAACTGTAAACCCACAAGAAAAAATGACTCAAGTTAATAAATAGGTTTGTGGTCATTATATATGTAACATCCCAATCTTAAAGCCTTTCTTTATAAAATAATTTCTCAAATAAAATAATTAGCTGCAAGATTGACATGTTATCCTCACCTTCGTCCTTAATTTTTAACCCGAGTAAAATTTTTCTTATTCCAATATTACCCATTTGTTAATTAAATTAGGTTTGGGATCATTTACTTCCTAAGATTACATTCATACAATACGCAGCGGCAAAACTAAATAAATAATCCGATTTAGTTACAACGTCCTAAATAAAACTTGCATATATTTGCATCTATTATCATTTTTATACATTGTTATACATATATTTCAAGATATGTTTAGTGATTACCATCTATTAATGGTAGGGAGGCAACAACCCTGCCACTTGAACCCTCTTTCTGTCAAAATTCACACTTTCACCTATCTCGACATATATATATATGCCCATTTTACTATATACATCCAAAAATTTTGTTTATCCTGATTATATTTCCAAAATATAAAGAAATCAGAATAAAATGGGTTAATTCCTACATGTTAGCATTATATTCAAAAACATATCTATCTATCCACCCTACTAAGGGTGAACTACTACGATAGTCACCACATAAACTCCATAGACAATGTTGATTATTCTCAAAAAGGGAATTTCCACTTACACTACGTTCACTTCGATCCTCGCCAAATATTTAAGCATCTGATACATGTCAGATATAATCATGATAATATTATCTCAATAGTTAAGCAATTTTTTTAACTTCATAAAACATCTAACATGTACCACCATATTACTACGGAAAAACATTTCTTCTTTAAATTTATGCAATGTAAATATGAATGAATTATATAAACTTATGTAGCATCCAGTCATTTCAAAGAATTAAAATATAATTTATAATTAAAAAATAAATCAATAAAAATTAATTTATAGCAAACTATTCACAAGGAATACATCTCAATTATTTCTTGACCTTTTGAAGCCATCACCTAGTGCCTTTCACCTCAGGGATTCATTTAGTGCGTTTATCCCTTAGGTGTTTCCTTTAGTGCCATTACCATAAGGGATATTTTAGTATTGTTTCATCCCTTAGGTATTCATTTAGTGCCATTTGATACCACTTCACCATAAGGGGTATTTCAGTGCCATTCCTCCCTTAGGTGTTCATTTTGTGCCATAATCCACATTATCACAATATAACATTACCACAAAATCATTTAGGACCATTAAACACACCACATAAATTTGGAATTTACATCCTCATGCCATTATCATCAATCAATACATATACATATATATATTCATCAAACTTTAATGCCATAAATGGTGCCATTTATTTTAGAATCTATAAGCTATCTATTTAAATATCATATTTTTGTGCCAACACAAATTGCATCAAGTACACATTTCATTATTTTATCCTTTCTCTTTCAATTTTCTGTCAAAATTTATTAATCATAGCTTCTTTTCCATTAAATGATGGAACTTGAATTCTTCTCAAAAGAAGAGACAAAGTCATTCAGTCTTAGGAAGGGAGAAAAGCAACTCAGGCATATTCATACAAAATATAGCATTTATTTCACCCTTCTTAATTTTTTTCTTCAAACATTCTTTTCATACCAATTCAAGGAAATCATTAGGCCATCTTGATTTTAATGCTACCCATTTATTTAACACTCATTTCATCTCAACAAAACAGGGGAGTTTTTGGCTAAAACCACTAAGGAAAAAGGAATTGCCACTTTTAGTATTTTCCTACCTTTTTAAGATACTATTATGATTTTTAACATTAAGGAATCATACCTATTATCTCACACTTCATTTTGCAGCATTTCACAGCATTCTACAGTAACTTATAGCAGAATTTTACAGCAATTTATAGTTTTACAGTATTTCACAACAACTTACAGCAGTATTTTACAGCACATAATAGTTTTATAGAAACTTACAGAAAGATTTTTACAACACATAATAGTGTTACAAAGAACCTACAAAGAACTTACAAAGCAGTGATATCTTGGCCAAATTTCTAGCAAACATGGGAAAATGCATTTTCAATTTCTTTCTTCCTCTTCTAGAGTTGTTTTATCATTTTTCTCACATCCAACATCACAATATCATACTATATTTAGAACACACCATTGGCAAATTAATCATCATTCATCATCAAGAAAGTATTAATGTTGGTGGATGCAACATAATTATAAATCCCATGAAACAAGCTCAATCATACCTTCCAACTAACACAAATTCACATATTCACTCATATAAATGCATTGCAACAAGGTTTCAAGCTTAAAATTGAGTGGAGAGAGAAATTTTTATTGTTCATGGATGTGGGAAAAATGGAAAACTCCATGAAAATCACCATGAAACCAAAAATAAATGGAAGAAAGTTGCTTAATTACCTTGCTTTTCCAATGCAAATGATGTTTTCTTCAAGTTTTATGAAAATTTTCTTCTTCCTCTTCCCTCCCCTGCATCTTCTTCGTGTGGCTGGGTTTCTCCTCTTATATGCTGCATTTTGCTAAGAAAGAAGAAGGAAGAAGACTTTTAAACACAAATTTAAAATAACCAATGTATCCCTTTTGTAAATTTACTTTTCTACCCTTCATTTTTATTGTCTCTTCTTTCTTTTTTCATTCTTTTTGGACCTAGAGGTCTCCTAATTGGGTAAAAAAAAATTATGAAATATATGGAATAAAATGGTTATCCTATTTGTGTGAAAAAAAATGATAATTTTACCCTTTGGGGTAAAATTACCATTTTACCCTTTTTAGTTAAAATGACCGTTTTACCCCTCTCTTGTTTTAGAATTTTAAGGGAAATTTCTTAAGAAAATTTTTTCCAATTTTCTTAAGTAAAATATTAATCTTATTCCTTAGGTAAAATTACAATTTTACCCTTTGGGTTAAAATTTGATGATTTTGTCCCTTTTTTCCATTTTAAAATTTTCAGGGAAGTTTTAGTCAAATCTTTAGTCAAAAATCACAAAAGTTTAACATCTAAAACATCCTTGGAGATTTTAAAAAATGCAGATATTACAATATACCATGCAAAATTGAGTTTAATAATATCCTAATATGTGCACTTTTTTTGGCTCAAAATCTCTTTTCTGCCATTTATTTTTGTACTATAATTGCAAAGTTTACTAATGCCATTATATAGTGTTAAGATTTATGATTATCAAATTGTTATAGTCTCTTAACATTTGATTATTTCTCTAAGGACATGACTGTATGATTGAATCATGATATTTATAGCAAAATATCATGGGGGAAAAAATCTACTTATTGCTAGATTCTGATTAAATATACTTTTAAATTTTCAGGAATTCACAATGTCAGACTTTATTTCTCTTTGCTTATCTTCTTTAGTATTGCTCTTTGTTGTAGGAAGGATGACTTCTAGACTAAAACAGAAACTATGGTAGCAAATGTTGGAGTCTCTCGAGCTGTTATTAGCAAGAATGGAAGGCCAAGCAACTTTTTATTGATCACGAG
>JAVHNK010000104.1:37500-64581 GCA_031216115.1 Senna siamea | reverse complement strand
GCTGGCGGCAGCGTTAGAGTCCGGAGGCGTCGGCGGGGGCCTCGGGAAGAGTTCTCTTTTACGTTTAACGGCTGCCCACCACAGAAGCGGCTCGGCCGGAGGTAAGTCCAGCGAGCTGGAAGAACCGCCGCGTCGCGTGGTGTCGGTCGCGCCCGGCTGACCCTTGAAAATTCGGAGGACCAGGAGTGCCTCCCACGCCGGTCGTACTCATAACCGCATCAGGTCTCCAAGGTGAGCGACCTGCGGTCGATGGAACAATGTAGGCAAGGGAAGTCGGCAAAATGGATCCGTAACCTCGGAAAAGGATTGGCTCACGAGGTGAGCACGGGGTCCCGACCGAACCCGTCGGTGTCGGCGGTGCTCAGCTGCTCCGCTGGCGAGGCGGGTCGCCAGCGTCTTGGCCGAGAGGCGGGCTGAGAGCAGGGCCCGCCGGGTCCCCTCCGGGCGTCGAGCGGTCGACTTCAGGCTGAGTGCGGACAAGGGGAATCCATTGTTTAATTAAAACAAAGCATTGCGATGGTCCCTGCGGATCTTGGCGCAATGTGATTTACGCCCGGTGCTCACGAATGTCAAAGTGAAGAAATTCAACCAAGCGCGGGTAAGCGGCGGGAGTAACTATGACTCTCTTAAGGTAGCCAAATGCCTCGTCATCTAATTAGTGGCCAGCGCATGAATGGATGCGAGATTCCCAGCTTTGTCCTGTCTACTATCGGCGAAACCACGGCCAAGGAGCGGGCTTGGCGAGAATCGGCGGGAAAGAAGACCCTGTTGAGCTTGACTCTAGTCCGAGCTTTGTGAAATGACTTGAGAGGTGTAGGATAAGTGGGGCGGAGGCGGCGAAAGTGAAATACCACTACTTTGCGTTATTTTACTTATTAGTGAATCGGGCGGGGCACGGCCCCTCTTTTTGGACCAGGCTCGCTCTGCGAGCGTCCGAGCGGAAGACATTGTCGGTGGGGAGTTTGGTGAGGCGGCACATCTGTTAAAGATACTTGGTGTCTAAGATGAGCTCAGCGAGCAGAAATCTCGTGTGGAACAAAGGGTAAAAGCTCGTTTGATTACGATTTCGGTCTGAATCTGACGAGTGGCGTGGCCTATCGATCCTTTAGTCGCCGAATTTGAAGCTAGAGGTGTCGGAAAAAGTTACCACAGGGATAAGCGGCTTGTAGCGATAGCGTTCATAGCGGCGTTGCTTTTGATCCCGATGTCGGCTCTTCCTATCATTGTGAAGCGAAATTCACCAAGTGTTGGATTGTTCACCCACCAATAGGGAGCGTGGTGGGTTTTAGGCGAGTCGTGAGGCGAGGTTAGTTTTACCTGCGATGATAGTGTCGCAATAGTAATTCAACCTGAAATGCGAGAGGCAGTTGATTCGCACAATTGGTCATCGGCGCTTGGTTGAAAAGCGATGTGTGGCTACCGATGCGTTGGATTATGGTGAGCAGCCTCTAAGTCGAGAATCGGGCTAGAAGCGATGCATGTGCCGTAGTTTGTTTGCCGAGCCGGTGATGGGGCCTTGGCTGAGCCGCGATGTCGTTGGTGGATCCGTCTGCGGCGGATCAATCGCCGGGGCGCCTTGAACAAATTCCCACGGCGGCGGGTAGAATCGCTGCCAGGCGACTTAAATCTGTGACGGGGTATTGTAAGTGGCGAGTGGCGCTTCTTTGCCACGATCCTTGGTCGACCCTTGTTGCTTGATTAGTCCCTCCCTCCCCTTTACTCTCAAAAATCCGCCCACTTTAAAATTGCAGAATTTCTAAAATCGAGGTTGAAGATCAAATAAAAATGCCAACAATTATACCAAGTCTCAACCATCACATGCGCTACACCTTCACACATGCCTTTGCCATCTATATGACATGGCCAGGGCCTTGTCTGTGGGTGCCTCATAAGCTACCTAAGAAATTTGAGGCGAAGAGCGAGAGTGGTGGGGAAATTATCACAACTTACCCACGGCTTAGCTACAAAGGATTCCTTCACATGCCCAAAACATGCCATGAGTCACACAAGACTTAATCATGGCATGCCACGACAACGCCATGACAATGTCAGGACATGTCATGGCACGCCTGACAAGTCGCGTTCTTGCCAAACCATTGAGTGCCGTGCAAGTGCTTGATTTATGCAAAATCTCACGTGCATATGGGGTCCAAACTGAAGCTTATGTGCCAAGGAAGCTACCCAAGAAGTTTAGCGGCAATCAGGATCATTTTCTATTTTCCGGATTTTTTGAAGGTGGAAAAAATTCATAAAAAATCCACGGGTGTCCAAAAATCGTGAAATTTGGTGAGGAAGCTAAACATGTTTTTCTAAGCATGCCTGCAAAAAATGGCGCGAAAATTCGATCTCTAGCCCGAAAACCATGTCGGACATGCCACGACTTCGGTCGTGACAATGCCATGACCAGGCCACGACTTCGATCATGACAATGTCGGGACATGTCATAACTTTGCCACGGCCAAGTCGCGACAACTGCCAAACCATTGAGTGCCGTGCAAGTGCTTGATTTATGCAAAATCTCACGTGCATATGGGGTCCAAACTGAAGCTTATGTGCCAAGGAAGCTACCCGAAGTTTCGCGGCAATCAGGCTCATTTTCTATTTTTAGGATTTTTGAAGGTGGAAAAAATTCATAAAAATTCCACGGGTGTCCAAAAATCGTGAAATTTGGTGAGGAAGCTAAACATGTTTTCTAAGCATGCCTGCAAAAATGGCGCGAAAATTCGATCTCTAGCCGAAAACCATGTCGGACATGCCACGACTTCGGTCGTGACAATGCCATGACCAGGCCACGACTTCGATCATGACAATGTCGGGACATGTCATGGCTTTGCCACAAGTCGCGACTTTGCCAAACCATTGAGTGCCGTGCAAGTGCTTGATTTATGCAAAATCTCACGTGCATATGGGGGTCAAACTGAAGCTTATGTGCCAAGGAAGCTACCCGAAGTTTCGAGGCAATCAGGCTCATTTTCTATTTTAGGATTTTTGAAGGTGGAAAAAATTCATAAAAATTCCACGGGTGTCCAAAAATCGTGAAATTTGGTGAGGAAGCTAAACATGTTTTCTAAGCATGCCTGCAAAAATGGCGCGAAAATTCGATCTCTAGCCCGAAAACCATGTCGGACATGCCACGACTTCGGTCGTGACAATGCCATGACCAGGCCACGACTTCGATCATGACAATGTCGGGACATGTCATAACTTTGCCACGGCAAGTCGCGACCTTTGCCAAACCATTGAGTGCCGTGCAAGTGCTTGATTTATGCAAAATCTCACGTGCATATGGGGGTCCAAACTGAAGCTTATGTGCCAAGGAAGCTACCCGAAGTTTCGGGGCAATCAGGCTCATTTTCTATTTTTCAGGATTTTTGAAGGTGGAAAAAATTCATAAAAATTCCACGGGTGTCCAAAAATCGTGAAATTTGGTGAGGAAGCTAAACATGTTTTCTAAGCATGCACTGCAAAAAATGGCGCGAAAATTCGATCTCTAGCCCGAAAACCATGTCGGACATGCCACGACTTCGGTCGTGACAATGCCATGACCAGGCCACGACTTCGATCATGACAATGTCGAGGACATGTCATAGCTTTGCCCACGGCCAAGTCGCGACACTGCAAAACCATTGAGTGCCGTGCAAGTGCTTGATTTATGCAAAATCTCACGTGCATATGGGGGTCCAAAATTAAGCTTATGTGCCAAGGAAGCTACCCGAAGTTTCGGGGCAATCAGGCTTATTTTCTATTTTTCAGGATTTTTAATGTTACAAAAGTAAAAATTCGTAAAATATTCTATGGGTGTCCAAAAATTATGAAATTTGAGGAGGTGGGTAATCATATTTTCTAAGCATGCCTGCAAAAATCGTGCGAAAATTCGATCTCTAGGTACAAAAAAAAAACTTATGTTGGTGGCGAAAAAGTATATCATCTCTGTAGGGAGTGAATAGTTGCGTTTTGCTCTTTAGGGGGGGGCTCATTCCTAGGTGCCATGCACCCCCCCTCACCCCATGCACTCAAGCTTGTCTACCCATGACTTGCAAGTGTGCTAGTGGGTGGTCCCTCGAGAGAGCCAAGGTGTGGCACCGTGATGGCCGTCGTGTACTCGTAGTCGTACCGAACCCGCCGGCGGCGACCGACCACCGTTTTCCGGCGAACCCCAAAAAAATTTCTTTTACAAAGAGGAAGGCGTTTTCAAGACGTTTTTCTGGGGGATGTTGGAATTGCACAAGCCGGAGCCCTAACTTCGCAATCTAGTATCACAATCAAGTGCTTTTGAAATTTGTGCATGTGGCGGGTGTGATTCGGGTTCCACGAGAATCAAGCGTCATGTGATGGCTTGAGAGGGCATGCGGGCGTGGTGCTAGTGTCGCGGGGTTCACCTAAAGCGAAGGGACATTCCTTGAACATGCTTTGCGGGCTTGGCAGCGGCGAAGCGTAAGGAGTCGCGGCCGCTAGGACCAAGGGGGCTTGGGATGGGGTGGCTTGGATGTGGGCGGGGACACATGCATGGTATTAACCTATCTTGCGTGTGGGCATGTCTGAGGCGATTTTTGGTTGCTTCTAATTGCTTGCTTGTGGGAGTGGGGCGTGCCCTGCATGTTCTTGGAAAAAAACACGGTACACGATGCCATGGCCTGGGTGCATGGCGGTGGCCGATCAGACCTCCTCTCCATGGCATTAACCGTCTTGCTTGTGGGCATGTGCGAGGTGATGGAAATCGTCGCTTCTAATTGCTTGCTTGTGGGGTGGGGCGTGCCCTGCGGAGCGCCATGGCCTGGGTGCATGGTGGGGCCGTTCAGGCCTCCTGTCCATGGCATTAACCGTCTTGCTTGTGGGCATGTGCGAGGTGATGGTAATCGTCGCTTCTAATTGCTTGCTTGTGGGGTGGGGCGTGCCCTGCGGAGCGCCATGGCCTGGGTGCATGGCGGTGGCCGTCAGACCTCCTTTCCATGGCATTAACCGTCTTGCTTGTGGGCATGTGCGAGGTGATGGTAATCGTCGCTTCTAATTGCTTGCTTGTGGGGTGGGGCGTGCCCTGCGGAGCGCCATGGCCTGGGTGCATGGCGGTGGCGATCAGACCTCCTCTCCATGGCATTAACCAGTCTTGCTTGTGGGCATCGAGGTGATGGTGTCGTCGCTTCTAATTGCTTGCTTGTGGGGTGGGGCGTGCCCTGCGGAGCGCCATGGCCTGGGTGCATGGTGGGGCCGTTCAGGCCTCCTTTCCATGGCATTAACCGTCTTGCTTGTGGGCGTGTGCGAGGTGATGGTAATCGTCGCTTCTAATTGCTTGCTCGTGGGGTGGGGCGTGCCCTGCGGAGCGCCATGGCCTGGGTGCATGGCGGTGGCCGATCAGACCTCCTCTCCATGGCATTAACCAGTCTTGCTTGTGGGCATGTGCGAGGTGATGGTAATCGTCGCTTCTAATTGCTTGCTTGTGGGGTGGGGCGTGCCCTGCGGAGCGCCATGGCCTGGGTGCATGGCGGGGCCGTTCAGGCCTCCTTTCCATGGCGTTAACCGTCTTGCTTGTGGGCATGTGCGAGGTGATGGTAATCGTCGCTTCTAATTGCTTGCTTGTGGGATGGGGGCGCCCTGCAGGCGCCATGGCCTGGGTGCATGGTGGTAGGTGATCAATCCAGATGCCATGGCCTGGGTGCATGGTTGTTGCCTTTCGACATAAGATTGTTGCCTTCGACATAAGAGTGTTGCCTTCGACATAAGATTGTTGCCTTCGACATACAATGGTTGCCTTTCTCGCGATGTGCATGCCTAGCGTTGCTCGATTGATGCCCTTTGGATGCCTCCATTTGCTCGTGTGCCCTTGGGCATGCGGGGTGTGGTTCGTTTGGTGGCGTTGGTTGAAGTAATACGTCTTTGGTGTGTGAGTGGTGATTTGATTGTTCTGTTGGTGGCTCAGTGCTTGTGCATCGAGCGGTCTGCGGGCTATCCTCCTCATCCCTACCCATTGGCATTGATTGATGCCCTCGGTGTTTTAATGATCGATGATGGTTGCCCTTGTGTCGCCTACCCATTGATGTGGAATTTATTATCCTGTATGTCCCTCCATCCATCAGCTCCCTCGAAATATAGGGTTTGCGGAGGACCATGAAAGTAACCCTTGTGTTCCATCAGAAGCCACAATCGTGGCGAGGGTGGCGATGAGACTCAGCGATCTCTCGGATCACGATGCATCTTTGTGGATCTGAGGTCGTCGAATGCCCTTGCATGTCCCAACATAGACCTAATTCTTGCATGGCGATCGCACTTGGCATGCTATGACCTTCTTGGCCATGTGTCGGGAGGGTTGTGCGGCGTGCGATGCGCCAAATGAGGATTGCTACCTGGTTGATCCTGCCGGTAGTCATATGCTTGTCTCAAAGATTAAGCCATGCATGTGTAAGTATGAACAAATTCGGCTGTGAAGCTGCGAATGGCTCATTAAATCGATTATAGTTTGTTTGATGGTATCTACTACTCGGATAACAGTAGTAATTCTAGAGCTAATCGTGCAACAAACCCGAGCTCACGGAAGGGCGCATTTATTAGATAAAAGGTCAGCGGGCTCTGCCGTTGCTCACGATGATTCATGATAACTCGGCGGATCGCCGCGGCCATTGTGCGGCGGCGCATCATTCAAATTTACGCCTATCAACTTTCGATGGTAGGATAGTGGCCTACCATGGTGGTGACGGGTGGCGGAGAAATTAGGGTTCGATTAGGAGAGGAGCACGGCGGCTACCACATCCAAGGAAGGCGGCGGTAGCGCAAATTACCCAATCGACACGGGGAGGTAGTGACAATAAATAACAATCTGGGCTCATCAGTGCAGTAATTGGAATAGTACAATCTAAATCCCTTAACGAGGATCCATTGGAGGGCAAATGCGGTGCGGCAGCCGCGGTAATTCGGCTCAATAAGCGTATATTTAAGTTGTTGCGGTTAAAAAGCTCGTAGTTGGACCTTGGGTTGGGTCGATCGGTCGCCTACGGTGTGCCGGTCGGCTCGTCCACTCTGCCGGCGATGCGCTCCTGGCCTTAATTGGCGGTCGTGCCTCGGTCTTTGTTACTTTGAAGAAATTAGAGTGCTCAAAGCAAGCCTACGCTCTGGATACATTAGCATGGGATAACATCATAGGATTACGATCTATTGTGTTGGCCGGGATCGGAGTAATGATTAACGAGGGACGATCGGGGGCATTCGTATTTCATAGTCGAGGTGAAATTCTTGGATTTATGAAAGGCGAACAAGCTGCGAAAGCATTTGCCAAGGATGTTTTCATTAATCAAGAGCGAAAGTTGGGGGCTCGAAGGCGATCGGATACCGTCTAGTCTCCGACCATAAGCGATGCCGAGCCAGGATCGGCGGATGTTGCTTTTAGGACTCATTGGCACCTTATGAGAAATCAAAGTTTTTGGGTTCAGGGAGTATGGTCGCAAAGGTGAAACTTAAAGGAATTGTGGAAGGGCACCACCAGGAGTGGAGCTGCGGCTTAATTTGACTCAACACGGGAAACTTACCAGGTCGGACATAGTAAGGATTGTGGTGAGAGCTCTTTCTTGATTCTATGGGTGGTGGTGCATGGCCGTTCTTAGTTGGTGGAAGCGATTTATGCAGTTAATTAGTTAGCGAGCGAGACCTCGGCCTGCTAACTAGCTATGCGGAGGCGACCCTCGTGACCCGGCTTCTTAGAGGACTATGGCGCTTAGGCCAAGGAAGTTTGAGGCAATAGCAGTGCAGTGATGCCCTTAGATGTTACGGGCGCCGCAGCGCTTCTGCGATGTATTCAGCGAGTCTATAGCCTTGGCGAAGCGGGCCGGGTAATCTTTGAAATTTCATCGTGATGGGGATAGATCATTGCAATTGTTGGTCTTCAGCGAGGAATTCCTAGTAGCGCGAGTCATCGGCTCGCGTTGACTCGTCCACGCCCTTTGTACACCGCAGCGTCGCTCCTACCAGATTGAATGGTCAGGTGAAGTGTTCGGATCGCGGCGAGGTGGGCGGTTCATTTGCCGGCGGCGTCGCGAGAAGTCGCGAACCTTATCATTTAGAGGAAGGAGAAGTCGTAACAAGGTTTCAGTAGGTGAACTGCGGAAGGATCATTGTTGATGCCTGCATAAGCGGGGCGACTTGCGGCTGGTTGAATTAATCTCGGGGAGGCACCACGAGGGTCCACATTGCCCGAGTTGCGGCCCTTGAAGGCGCAAGCGGCCTCGTCTGCTTTGCTAGTGTGCCGGCGGCACAACAACTATAGCCGGCCGGACAGCCGTAAGGAACTCGAACAAGCGTCGTAGCCGGCGATCGGATCACGGATCCCTTCGGGAGTAAGTCGCGAGAATGGTGTCTAAAATGACTCGACAGCGGATATCTCGGCTCTGCGCATCGATGAAGAGCGTGGCGAAATCACGATACTTGGTGTGAATTGCGAGAATCCAGTGAACCATCGAGTCTTTGAGCATAAGTTGCGCCCGAAGCCATTAAGTAGAACGCGTCTGCTGAGGTGTCACGCATTCTTGTCCCAAACCAGGCGCCCCTCGAGCGATCGGAGGGCGCTTGGCGAAAGTTGGCCTCCGCGAGCATTGCCTCGCGGATGGTTGAAAAAGCGAGCCCACAGTGATGGCCGCCACGTTCACGGTGGGCGGCGAAAGCCTCGAGCGGCCGTGCGCATGATGTCCCTTTGTCTGAGGCTGCGAGACCGTGCAAGCAAGAAAGCGCTCTAGCGCGACCCAGTCGGCGGGGCCACCAGTGAGTTTAAGCATATCAATAAGCGGAGGAAAAAAACGCGAGGATTCCCCTAGTAGCGGCGAGCAGGGAAAAGCCCACCATGAGAATCGGTCGCCCTCGGCGTCCGAATGTGTAATCTGGAGAAGCGTCCTCGGCGGGCCGGGTGAAGTCCCTGGAAGAAGCGGAGGAGAAAGTGAAACCCGTCGTGCCGGACCTGTCGCACCAGGCGTGTCGGCGGTCGGGTTGTTTGGGAATCTGACCCCGTCGGGCGGTAAATTCCGTCAAGGCTAAATCTGAGCGAAGGCAGATGGCGAACAAATCTGCGAGGAAAGATGAAAAGGACTTTGAAAAGAGTCAAATAGTGCTTGAAATTGTCGGGAGGAAGCGGATGGGGTGGCGATGCGTCGGTCGGATGTGGAGCAGCGTCGGCCGTCGCCGATCGGCTTCGGGGCCTTGATCCGGCAGTGCGGCGGCGGCCCAACGGTGTTGATATGCTCGCGGAGGCGTCGTCGTCGCGGTTGTGGATGGCAGCGCCTTGGCGAATCCGCAGCGTGCCCGGCACTGCGTGCTCCTGGCGTCG
The DNA here is from genome assembly GCA_031216115.1 of Senna siamea. Taxonomy (NCBI): domain Eukaryota; kingdom Viridiplantae; phylum Streptophyta; class Magnoliopsida; order Fabales; family Fabaceae; genus Senna; species Senna siamea. The sequence continues at coordinate 55,283 of JAVHNK010000104.1, read as the reverse complement.
ACTGCGGGCTCCCATTCGGCCGATCTTGAAACCACGGACCAAAGTCGACATGTGTGCGAGTCAGCGGGCGAGCAAACCGTAAGCGCAAGGAAGGCGATTGGTGGGAACCCGCGCTGTGCCGCCGACCAGACCTTGATCTTCTGTGAAGGGTTCAGTGAGAGCATACTGTCGGGACCGAAAGATGGTGAACTATGCCTGGCGGGCGAAGCGAGAAACTACGGTGGAGGCGCGGCGATCTTGGCGATGCAAATCGTTAAATCGACTTGGGTATAGAGGCGAAAGACTAATCGAGCCGTCTAGTAGCTGGTTCCCTCGAAGTTTCCCTCGGGATATTTGGAGCTCATGTGCGAGTTCTATCGGGTAAAGCCAATGATTAGAGGCATCGGGCGCCAGCGCCCTCGACCTATTCTCAAACTTTAAATAGGTAGGGCGGCGCGGTGCTCAGTTGAGCAGCGCCACGGAATCGAGAGCTCAAGTGGGCCATTTTTGGTAGCGAGCGGCGATGCGGGATGAGCAGGAGCCGAGTTCACGGTGCCCATTGCGCGCTAACCTAGATCCCACAAAGGGTGTTGGTCGATTAAGGCAGCGGGGCGGTGGTCATGGAAGTCGAAATCCGCTAAGGAGTGTGTAACAACTCACTGCCGAATCAACTAGCCAGAAAATGGATGGCGCTAAAGCGCGCGACCTATACTCGGCGTCGGGGCAAGTGCCAGGCCAGATGAGTAGGAGAAGCGCGGCGGTCATTGCAAAACTTGAAGCGCGAGCGGCGGGCGGCCGTCGGTGCAGATCTTGGTGGTAGTAGCAAATATTCAAATGAGAACTTTGAAGGCGAAGAGGAAAGGTTCCATGTGAGCGGCACTTGCACATGGGTTAGTCGATCTAAGAGGCGGGGAGGCCGTCGATGGCGTGCAACAGCGCGCCGAAAGGAATCGGGTTAAAATTCTGAGCGGGGCGTGGCGGTGGCGGCAGCGTTAAGTCCGGAGGCGTCGGCGGGGGCCTCGGGAAGAGTTCTCTTTTACGTTTAACGGCTGCCCGCTGAAGCGGCTCGGCCGGAGGTAAGATCGGACTGGAAGAGCACCGCCGCGTCGCGTGGTGTCCGGTCGCCCCGTGACCCTATGAAAGTCGGAGGCCGAGTGCCTCCCACGCCCGGTCGTACTCATAACGCGCATCAGGTCTCAAGGTGAGCGACCTGCGGTCGATGGAACAATGTAGGCAAGGAAGTCGGCAAAATGGATCAGTAACCTCGGGAAAAGGATTGGCTCACGAGGGTGAGCACGGGGTCCCGACCCGAACCGTCATTTGTCGGCCTCTTTCAGCTGCTCCGTGGCGAAGCGGGTCGCCAGCGTCTTGGCCGAGAGAGCGGCTGAGAGCAGACGCCGGGTCCCCTCCGAGGCGTCGAGCGATCGACTTCAGGCGAGTGCGGACAAGGGAATCCATTGTTTAATTAAAACAAAGCATTGCGATGGTCCTGCGGATCTTGGCGCAATGTGATTTACGCCCGGTGCTCACGAATGTCAAAGTGAAGAAATTCAACCAGCGCGGGTAAGCGGCGGGAGTAACTATGACTCTCTTAAGGTAGCCAAATGCCTCGTCATCTAATTAGTAGCGCGCATGAATGGATTAACGAGATTCCCCTTGTCACTGTCTACTATCGGCGAAACCACGGCCAAGGAGCGGGCTTGGCGAGAATCGTGAGGAAGAAGACCTGTTGAGCTTGACTCTAGTCAGGCTTTGTGAAATGACTTGAGAGGTGTAGGATAAGTGGGGCGGAGGCGGCGAAAGTGAAATACCACTACTTTAGCGTTATTTTACTTATTCAGTGAATCGGGCGGAGCCACGGCCCCTCTTTTTGGACCCAGGCTCGCTCTGCTTGAGCCGTCCGGCGGAAGACATTGTCGGTGGGGAGTTTGGTGAGGCGGCACATCTGTTAAAGATAGCTTGGTGTCCTAAGATGAGCTCAGCGAGCAGAAATCTCGTGTGGAACAAAGGGTAAAAGCTTCGTTTGATTACGATTTCGATCTGAATCTGACGAAGTGAAAGCGTGGCCTATCGATCCTTTAGTCGCTTGAATTTGAAGCTAGAGGTGTCGAAAAAGTTACCACGGGGATAAGCGGCTTGTGGCGACCAGCGTTCATAGCGGCGTTGCTTTTGATCGCTTCGATGTCGGCTCTTCCTATCATTGTGAAGCGAGAATTCACCAAGTGTTGGATTGTTCACCCACCAATAGGGAGCGTGGTGGGTTTAGGCGAGTCGTGAGGCGAGGTTAGTTTTACCTGCGATGATAGTGTCGCAATAGTAATTCAACCTAATGCGAGAGGCGGTTGATTCGCACAATTGGTCATCGGCGCTTGGTTGAAAAGCGATGTGGCGAAGCTACCGTGCGTTGGATTATGGTGACGCCTCTAAGTCGAATCAGGGCTAGAAGCGATGCATGTGCCGCCGTTTGTTTGCCGACCAGCGGTAGGGGCCTTGGCCAAAGGCGTGTCGTTGGTGGATCCGTCTTGGCGGATCAATCGCCGGGCGCCTTGAACAAATTCCCACCGGCGGCGGGTAGAATCGCTGCCAGGCGACTTAAATCTGTGACGGGGTATTGTAAGTGGCGAGTGGCCTTCTTTGCCCACGATCCGCGAGATTCAGCCCTTGTTGCTTGATTCGTCCCTCCCTCCTTTACTCTCAAAAATCCGCCCACTTTAAAATTACGAATTTCTAAAATCGAGGTTGAAGATCAAATAAAAATGCCAACAATTATACCAAGTCTCAACCATCACATCCGCTACACCTTCACACATGCCTTTGCCATCTATATGACATGGCCAGGGCCTTGTGCGTGGGTGCCTCATAAGCTACCTAAGAAATTTGAGGCCAAGAGAGCGAGAGTGGTGGGGAAATTATCACAACTTACCGGCTTAGCTACAAAGGATTCCCTTCACATGCCCAAAACATGCCATGAGTCACACAAGACTTAATCATGGCATGCCACGACAACGCCATGACAATGTCAGGACATGTCATGGCACACTTCTGACAAAGTCGCGATCTTTGCCAAACCATTGAGTGCCGTGCAGGTGCTTGTTTTATGCAAAATCTCACGTGCATATGGGGGTCCAATCTGAAGCTTATGTGCCAAGGAAGCTACCGAAGTTTAGCGGCAATCCGGATCATTTTCTATTTTTCTGGATTTTTTGAAGTTTCAAAAGTAAAAATTCGTAAAATATTATATGGGTGTCTAAAAATTATGAGATTTGGGGAGGAAGCCAATCTTAACGTTCTAAGCTTGCCTACAAAAAATGGCGCGAAAAGTCGGTCTCTAGGTACCAAAAAAAAACTTATGTTGGTGGCGAAAAAGTATATCATCTCTGCCGGGAGAGAAAAAGTTGCGTTTTGCTCTTTAGGAAGCCATGTACCCACCTGCCCCTCCATCGCTATGCCCATGACCCGCCCCACCATCGCACCCCATGACCCTCCCAGTGGCACCCCATGACCCTGTGGCACCCTGACCCTCCCATGATCCATGATCAGTGTGCAGTGGACTCCATTGTCTGCCAGCTATGCCCTTAGTTCCACGACTCTGGCCAGGAAGGCATTTTTTGCAAAAAAAATATATATATCTAAATTGAATATATAAAGGACTTGGACTTGGACTTGGGGCTTGAGGCTTGAGGCTTGACATGAACAAAGACCGTGTGTGTCGGATAAGTGGGCTACCAAACCTCTGTCAAAGTGGGTGCCAATGAAGCTACCCAAAAAATTCGAGGCCAAGACAATGAAATTAACTCGGGGGGATCTGTCATGGCCTGCCCACGACCGAGTCGCGACACTGCCAAACCATTGAGTGCCGTGCAAGTGCTTGATTTATGCAAAATCTCACGTGCATATGGGGGTCCAAACTGAAGCTTATGTGCCAAGGAAGCTACCCAAGAAGTTTCGGGGCAATCCGGCTCATTTTCTATTTTTCCGGATTTTTTGAAGGTGGAAAAAATTCATAAAAAATTCCACGGGTGTCCAAAAATCGTGAAATTTGGTGAGGAAGCTAAACATGTTTTTCTAAGCATGCCTGCAAAAAATGGCGCGAAAATTCGATCTGTAGGCCCAAAACCATGTGGCACATGCGACGACTTCGGTCGTGACAATGCCATGACCAGGCCACGACTTCGATCATGACAATGTCGGGACATGTCATGGCTTTGCCCACGGCCAGTCGCGACTTGCCAAACCATTGAGTGCCGTGCAAGTGCTTGATTTATGCAAAATCTCACGTGCATATGGGGTCCAAAATTAAGCTTATGTGCCAAGGAAGCTACCCGAAGTTTCGGGCAATCAGGCTCATTTTCTATTTTTAGGATTTTTGAAGGTGGAAAAAATTCATAAAAAATTCCACGGGTGTCCAAAAATCGTGAAATTTGGTGAGGAAGCTAAACATGTTTTCTAAGCATGCCTGCAAAAAATGGCGCGAAAATTCGATCTCTGGCCGAAAACCATGTCGGACATGCCACGACTTCGGTCGTGACAATGCCATGGCCAGGCCACGACTTCGATCATGACAATGTCGGGACATGTCATAACTTTGCCACGGCAAGTCGCGACTTTGCAAAACCATTGAGTGCCGTGCAAGTGCTTGATTTATGCAAAATCTCACGTGCATATGGGGTCCAAAATTAAGCTTATGTGCCAAGGAAGCTACCCGAAGTTTCGGGGCAATCAGGCTTATTTTCTATTTTCAGGATTTTTAAAGTTTCAAAAGTAAAAATTCGTAAAATATTCTATGGGTGTCCAAAAATTATGAAATTTGAGGAGGTGGGTAATCATATTTTCTAAGCATGCCTGCAAAAATCGTGCGAAAATTCGATCTCTAGGTACAAAAAAAACTTATGTTGGTGGCGAAAAAGTATATCATCTCTGTAGGGAGTGAATAGTTGCGTTTTGCTCTTTAGGGGGCTCATTCCTAGGTGCCATGCACCCCCTCACCCATGCACTCAAGCTTGTCTACCCATGACTTGCAAGTGTGCTAGTGGGTGGTCCTCGAGAGAGCCAAGGTGTGGCATGATGGCGGTCGTGTACTCGTAGTCGTAGCGAAAAGCCGGCGACCGACCACCGTTTTCGTGAACCCCAAAAAATTTCTTTTACAAAGAGGAAGGCGTTTTCAAGGCGTTTTTCTGCGGGGGATGTTGGAATTGCACAAGCCGGACCACAACTTTCGCAATCTAGTATCACAATCAAGTGCTTTTGAAATTTGTGCATGTGGCGGGTGTGATTCGGGTTCCACAGAATCAAGCGTCATGTGATGGCTTGAGAGGGCATGCGGGCGTGGTGCTAGTGTCGCGGGGTTCACCTAAAGCGAAGGGACATTCCTTGAACATGCTTTGCGGGCTTGGCAGCGGCGAAGCGTAAAGTCGCGGCCGCTAGGACCAAGGGGCTTGGGATGGGGTGGCTTGGATGTGGGCCGGGGACACATGCATGGTATTAACCTATCTTGCGTGTGGGCATGTGCTGAGGCGATTTTGGTTGCTTCTAATTGCTTGCTTGTGGGAGTGGGGCGTGCCCTCTGCATGTTCTTGGAAAAAAACACGGTACCACGATGCCATGGCCTGGGTGCATGGCGGTAGCGATCAGGCCTCCTCTCCATGGCATTAACGAGTCTTGCTTGTGGGCATGTGCGAGGTGATGGAAATCGTCGCTTCTAATTGCTTGCTTGTGGGGTGGGGCGTGCCCTGCGGAGCGCCATGGCCTGGGTGCATGGTGGGGCCGTTCAGGCCTCTGTCCATGGCATTAACGAGTCTTGCTTGTGGGCATGTGCGAGGTGATGGTAATCGTCGCTTCTAATTGCTTGCTTGTGGGGTGGGGCGTGCCCTGCGGAGCGCCATGGCCTGGGTGCATGGCGGTGGCCGATCAGACCTCCTTTCCATGGCATTAACCGTCTTGCTTGTGGGCATGTGCGAGGTGATGGTAATCGTCGCTTCTAATTGCTTGCTTGTGGGGTGGGGCGTGCCCTGCGGAGCGCCATGGCCTGGGTGCATGGCGGTGGCCGATCAGACCTCCTCTCCATGGCATTAACCCGTCTTGCTTGTGGGCATGTGCGAGGTGATGGTAATCGTCGCTTCTAATTGCTTGCTTGTGGGGTGGGGCGTGCCCTGCGGAGCGCCATGGCCTGGGTGCATGGTGGGGCCGTTCAGGCCTCCTTTCCATGGCATTAACCGTCTTGCTTGTGGGCGTGTGCGAGGTGATGGTAATCGTCGCTTCTAATTGCTTGCTCGTGGGGTGGGGCGTGCCCTGCGGAGCGCCATGGCCTGGGTGCATGGCGGTGGCGATCAGACCTCCTCTCCATGGCATTAACCGTCTTGCTTGTGGGCATGTGCGAGGTGATGGTAATCGTCGCTTCTAATTGCTTGCTTGTGGGGTGGGGCGTGCCCTGCGGAGCGCCATGGCCTGGGTGCATGGCGGGGCCGTTCAGACCTCCTTTCCATGGCGTTAACCAGTCTTGCTTGTGGGCATGTGCGAGGTGATGGTAATCGTCGCTTCTAATTGCTTGCTTGTGGGATGGGGCGCCCTGCAGAGCGCCATGGCCTGGGTGCATGGTGGTAGGTGATCCAATCCAGATGCCATGGCCTGGGTGCATGGTTGTTGCCTTCGACATAAGATTGTTGCCTTCGACATAAGAGTGTTGCCTTCGACATAAGATTGTTGCCTTCGACATACAATGGTTGCCTTTCTCGCGATGTGCATGCCTAGCGTTGCTCGATTGATGCCCTTTGGATGCCTCCATTTGCTCGTGTGCCCTTGGGCATGCGGGGTGTGGTTCGTTTGGTGGCGTTGGTTGAAGTAATACGTCTTTGGTGTGTGAGTGGTGATTTGATTGTTCTGTTGGTGGCTCAGTGCTTGTGCATCGAGCGGTCTGCGGGCTATCCTCCTCATCCCTACCCATTGGCATTGATTGATGCCCTCGGTGTTTGTGATCGATGATGGTTGCCCTTGTGTCGCCTACCCATTGATGTGGAATTTATTATCCTGTATGTCCCTCCATCCATCAGCTCCCTCGAAATATAGGGTTTGCGGAGGACCATGAAATAACCCTTGTGTTCCATCAGAAGCCACAATCGTGGCGAGGTGGCGATGAGACTCAGCGATCTCTCGGATCTGATGCATCTTTGTGGATCTGAGGGTCGTCGAATGCCCTTGCATGTCCCAACATAGACCTAATTCTTGCATGGCGATCGCACTTGGCATGCTATGACCTTCTTGGCCATGTGTCGGGAGGGTTGTGCGGCGTGCGATGCCAAATGAGGATTGCTACCTGGTTGATCTGCGGTAGTCATATGCTTGTCTCAAAGATTAAGCCATGCATGTGTAAGTATGAACAAATTCGGTGTGAAGCTGCGAATGGCTCATTAAATCGATTATAGTTTGTTTGATGGTATCTACTACTCGGATAGCAGTAGTAATTCTAGAGCTATCGTGCAACAAACCCGAGCTCACGGAAGGGCGCATTTATTAGATAAAAGGTCAGCGCGGGCTCTGCCCGTTGCTCACGATGATTCATGATAACTCGGCGGATCGCCGCGGCCATTGTGCGGCGGCGCATCATTCAAATTTACGCCTATCAACTTTCGATGGTAGGATAGTGGCCTACCATGGTGGTGACGGGTGGCGGAGAATTAGGGTTCGATTAGGAGAGGAGCCTGGCGGCTACCACATCCAAGGAAGGCGTGGTAGCGCAAATTACCCAATCGACACGGGGAGGTAGTGACAATAAATAACAATACCGGGCTCATCAGTGCAGTAATTGGAATAGTACAATCTAAATCCTTGCGAGGATCCATTGGAGGGCAAATGCGGTGCCCGGCGTAGCGGTAATTCGGCTCAATAGCGTATATTTAAGTTGTTGCGATTAAAAAGCTCGTAGTTGGACCTTGGGTTGGGTCGATCGGTCGCCTACGGTGTGCCGGTCGGCTCGTCCTCTGCCGGCGATGCGCTCCTGGCCTTAATTGGCGGGTCGTGCCTCGGTCTTTGTTACTTTGAAGAAATTAGAGTGCTCAAAGCAAGCCTACGCTCTGGATACATTAGCATGGGATAACATCATAGGATTACGATCTATTGTGTTGGCGCCGGGATCGGAGTAATGATTAACGAGGGACGATCGGGGGCATTCGTATTTCATAGTCGAGGTGAAATTCTTGGATTTATGAAAGGCGAACAAGCTGCGAAAGCATTTGCCAAGGATGTTTTCATTAATCAAGAGCGAAAGTTGGGGGCTCGAAGGCGATCGGATACCGTCCTAGTCTCGACCATAAGCGATGCCGAGCCAGGATCGGCGGATGTTGCTTTTAGGACTCATTGGCACCTTATGAGAAATCAAAGTTTTGGGTTCAGGGAGTATGGTCGCAAGGCTGAAACTTAAAGGAATTGTGGAAGGGCACCACGGGAGTGGAGCACTGCGGCTTAATTTGACTCAACAGGAAACTTACCAGGTCAGGACATAGTAAGGATTGTGGTGAGAGCTCTTTCTTGATTCTATGGGTGGTGGTGCATGGCCGTTCTTAGTTGGTGGAAGCGATTTATGCAGTTAATTAGTTAGCGAGCGAGACCTCGGCCTGCTAACTAGCTATGCGGAGGCGACCCTCGTGACGGCTTCTTAGAGGGACTATGGCGCTTAGGCCAAGGAAGTTTGAGGCAATAGCAGTGCAGTGATGCCCTTAGATGTTACGGGCGCCGCAGCGCTTCTGCGATGTATTCAGCGAGTCTATAGCCTTGGTAAGCGGGCCGGGTAATCTTTGAAATTTCATCGTGATGGGGATAGATCATTGCAATTGTTGGTCTTCAGCGAGGAATTCCTAGTAGCGCGAGTCATCGGCTCGCGTTGACTACGTCCACGCCCTTTGTACACACCGCCCGTCGCTCCTGCAGATTGAATGGTCAGGTGAAGTGTTCGGATCGCGGCGAGGTGGGCGGTTATTTGCCGGCGGCGTCGCGAGAAGTCGCGAACCTTATCATTTAGAGGAAGGAGAAGTCGTAACAAGGTTTCGTAGGTGAACTGCGGAAGGATCATTGTTGATGCCTCGCATAAGCGGGGCGACTTGCGGCTGGTTGAATTAATCTCGGGGAGGCACGAGGGTCCACATTGCCACGAGTTGCGACCCTAGAAGCGCAAGAAGCGACCTCGTCTTCTTTGCTGCTAGTGTGCCGGGCGTACAACAACTATGGCCCGGCCGGGCCAGCGCCAAGGAACTCGAACAAGCGTCGTAGCCGGCGATCGGATCACGGATCCGCTCGAAGTAAATCGCGAGAATGGTGTCTAAAATGACTCGACAGCGGATATCTCGGCTCGCGCATCGATGAAGAGCGTGGCGAAATCACGATACTTGGTGTGATGCGAATCCAGTGAACCATCGAGTCTTTGAGCATAAGTTGCGCCCGAAGCCATTAGGCGAGAACACGTCTGCTGGGTGTCACGCATTCTTTGTCCCAAACCAGGCGCCCCTCGAGCGATCGGAGGAGCGTAGGCGAAAGTTGGCCTCCGCGAGCATTGCCTCGCGGATGGTTCGAGCCCACAGTGATGGCCGCCACGTTCACGGTGGGCGGCGAAAGCCTCGAGCGGCCGTGCGCATGATGTCCCTTTGTCTGGCTGCGAGACCGTGCAAGCAAGAAAGCGCTCTAGCGACCCAGGTCGGCGGGGCCACCGTGAGTTTAAGCATATCAATAAGCGGAGGAAAAAACGCGAGGATTCCCTAATGACGGCGAGCGAGCAGGAAAAGCCCACCATGAGAATCGGTCGCCCTCGGCGTCCGGTGTAATCTGGAGAAGCGTCCTCGGCGGGCCAGGGCGAAGTCCACCTGGAAGAAGCGCGGAGAAGAGTGAAACCCGTCGTGCGGACCTGTCGCACCCTGGTATTGTCGTGGTCGGGTTGTTTGGGAATCTGACCCGTCAGGCGGTAAATTCCGTCAAGGCTAAATCTGGCGAAGGCAGATAGCGAACAAGTCTGCGAGGAAAGATGAAAAAGGACTTTGAAAAGAAGTCAAATAGTGCTTGAAATTGTCGGGAGGAAGCGGATGGGTGGCGATGCGTCGGTCGGATGTGGAGCAGCGTCGGCCCGATCGCCCGTCGGCTTCGGGGACCTTGATCCGGCCAATGCGGCGGCGGCCCAACATTTGTTGATATGCTCGCGGAGCGTCGTCGTCAGCGGTTGTGGATGGCGTAGCGCCGTCCTGGCGTGCCCGACACTGCGTGCTCTGGCGTCGGCTGCGGGCTCCCGGTTCGGCCGATCTTGAAACACGGACCAAGAGTCGACATGTGTGCGAGTCAGCGGGCGAGCAAACCCGTAGAAGCGCAAGGAAGGCGATTGGTGGGAACCGTAGCGGTGCACCGTAAGCCGACCTTGATCTTCTGTGAAGGGTTCAGTGAGAGCATACTGTCGGGACCGAAAGATGGTGAACTATGCCTGGCGGGCGAAGCGAGAAACTCTGGTGGAGGCGCGGCGATCTTGGCGTGCAAATCGTTAAATCGACTTGGGTATAGGCGAAAGACTAATCGAACCGTCTAGTAGCTGGTTCCCTCAGAAGTTTCCCTCGGGATATTTGGAGCTCATGTGCGAGTTCTATCGGGTAAAGCCAATGATTAGAGGCATCGAGCGCGGCGCCCTCGACCTATTCTCAAACTTTAAATAGGTAGGGCGGCGCGGTTTGCTCAGTTGAGCAGCGCCCGCGAATCGAGAGCTCCAAGTGGGCCATTTTTGGTAGCGAGCGGCGATGCGGGATGAGCAGGAGCGAGTTCACGATTGCCCATTGCGCGCTAACCTAGATCCCACAAAGGGTGTTGGTCGATTAAGGCGGCGGGGCGGTGGTCATGGAAGTCGAAATCCGCTAAGGAGTGTGTAACAACTCACTGCCGAATCAACTAGCCAGAAAATGGATGGCGCTAAAGCGCGCGACCTATACTCGGCCGTCGGGGCAAGTGCCAGGCCAGATGAGTAGGAGAAGCGGCGGTCATTGCAAAACAGAGCGCGAGCGGCGGGCGGCCGTCGGTCGGATCTTGGTGGTAGTAGCAAATATTCAAATGAGAACTTTGAAGGCGAAGAGGAAAGGTTCCATGTGAGCGGCACTTGCACATGGGTTAGTCGATCCTAAGAGGCGGGGAGGCCGTCGATGGCGTGCAACCGCAGCGCGCCGAAAGGAATCGGGTTAAAATTCTGAGCGGGCGTGGCGGTGGCGGCAGCGTTAGAAGTCGGAGGCGTCGGCGGGGGCCTCGGGAAGAGTTCTCTTTTACGTTTAACGGCCTGCCCACCACAAGCGGCTCGGCCGGTAGGTAAGTCGGCTGGAAGAGCACCGCCGCGTCGCGTGGTGTCCGGTCGCCCCGTGACCCTTGAAAGTCGGAGGCCGAGTGCCTCCCACGCCCGGTCGTACTCATAACGCATCAGGTCTCAAGGTGAGCGACCTGCGGTCGATGGAACAATGTAGGCAAGGAAGTCGGCAAAATGGATCCGTAACCTCGGGAAAAGGATTGGCTCGAGGTGAGCACGGGGTCGACCGAACCGTCATTGTCGGCGAACCTTTCAGCTGCTCCGTGGCGAGGCGGGTCGCCAGCGTCTTGGCCGAGAGAGCTGAGAGCAGACCGCCGGGTCCCCTCCGGCGTCGAGCGGTCGACTTCGAGGCGAGTGCGGACAAGGGAATCCATTGTTTAATTAAAACAAAGCATTGCGATGGTCCTGCGGATCTTGGCGCAATGTGATTTACGCGATGCTCACGAATGTCAAAGTGAAGAAATTCAACCAAGCGCGGGTAAGCGGCGGGAGTAACTATGACTCTCTTAAGGTAGCCAAATGCCTGCGTCATCTAATTAGTAGCGCATGAATGGATTAACGAGATTCCCACTTGTCCTGTCTACTATCGGCGAAACCACGGCCAAGAGAGCGGGCTTGGCGAGAATCGTGAGGAAAGAAGACCTGTTGAGCTTGACTCTAGTCAGACTTTGTGAAATGACTTGAGAGGTGTAGGATAAGTGGGGCGGAGGCGGCGAAAGTGAAATACCACTACTTTTAACGTTATTTTACTTATTAGTGAATCGGGCGGGCACGGCCCTCTTTTTGGACCCAGGCTCGCTCTGCTTGAACGTCCGGCGGAAGACATTGTCGGTGGGGAGTTTGGTGAGGCGGCACATCTGTTAAAGATACTTGGTGTCTAAGATGAGCTCAGCGAGCAGAAATCTCGTGTGGAACAAAGGGTAAAGCTTCGTTTGATTACGATTTCGAGTCTGAATCTGAGTGAGCGTGGCCTATCGATCCTTTAGTCGCCGAATTTGAAGCTAGAGGTGTCGGAAAAAGTTACCACGCAGGGGATAAGCGGCTTGTGGCGACCAGCGTTCATAGCGGCGTTGCTTTTTGATCCTTCGATGTCGGCTCTTCCTATCATTGTGAAGCGAAATTCACCAAGTGTTGGATTGTTCACCCACCAATAGGGAGCGTGGTTTGGGTTTAGGCGAGTCGTGAGGCAGGTTAGTTTTACCTGCGATGATAGTGTCGCAATAGTAATTCAACCTAATGCGAGAGGCAGTTGATTCGCACAATTGGTCATCGGCGCTTGGTTGAAAAGCGATGTGTGAAGCTACCGTGCGTTGGATTATGGTGAGCAGCCTCTAAGTCAGAATCCGGGCTAGAAGCGATGCATGTGCCCGCCGTTTGTTTGCCGACCAGCAGTAGGGGCCTTGGCCCCCAAAGGCACGTGTCGTTGGTGGATCCCGTGCGGCGGATCAATCGCCCGGGACGCCTTGCACAAATTCCCACCGGCGGCGGGTAGAATCGCTGAGGCGACTTAAATCTGTGACGGGGTATTGTAAGTGGCGAGTGGCCTTCTTTGCCCACGATCCTTGAATTCAGCCCTTGTTGCTTGATTCGTCCCTCCCTCCCCTTTACTCTCAAAAATCCGCCCACTTTAAGAATTACGGAATTTCTAAAATCGAGGTTGAAGATCAAATAAAGATGCCAACAATTATACCAAGTCTCAACCATCACATGCGCTACACCTTCACACATGCCTTTGCCATCTATATGACATGGCCAGGGCCTTGTCTGTGGGTGCCTCATAAGCTACCTAAGAAATTTGAGGCCAAGAAGAGCGAGTGGTGGGGAAATTATCACAACTTACCCACGGCTTAGCTACAAAGGATTCCCTTCACATGCCCAAAACATGCCATGAGTCACACAAGACTTAATCATGGCATGCCACGACAACGCCATGACAATGTCAGGACATGTCATGGCACGCTTCTGACAAGTCGCGACACTGCCAAACCATTGAGTGCCGTGCAAGTGCTTGATTTATGCAAAATCTCACGTGCATATGGGGGTCCAAACTGAAGCTTATGTGCCAAGGAAGCTACCCAAGAAGTTTCGCGGCAATCCGGATCATTTTCTATTTTTCCGGATTTTTTGAAGTTTCAAAAGTAAAAATTCGTAAAATATTATATGGGTGTCTAAAAATTATGAGATTTGGGGAGGAAGCCAATCTTAACGTTCTAAGCTTGCCTACAAAAAATGGCGCGAAAATTCGGTCTCTAGGTACCAAAAAAAACTTATGTTGGCTGGCGAAAAAGTATATCATCTCCTGCCAGGAGAGAAAAGTTGCGTTTTGCTCTTTAGGGGAAGCCATGTACCCACCCTGCCCCTCCATCGCTATGCCCATGACCCGCCCCACCATCGCACCCCCATGACCCTCCCCACCGTGGCACCCTCATGACCCTCCCCATGCCCCACATGATCACCGTGTCTGGTGGACTCCATTGTCTGCCACTTGCTATGCCCACTTGGATTCCACGACTCTGAAGCCAGGAAGGCATTTTTTGCAAAAAAAATATATATATCTAAATTGAATATATAAAGGACTTGGACTTGGACTTGGGGCTTGAGGCTTGAGGCTTGACATGAACAAAGACCGTGTGTGTCGGATAAGTGGGCTACCAAACCTCTGTCCGTGGGTGCCAATGAAGCTACCCAAAAAATTCGAGGCCAAGACAATGAAATTAACTCGGGGGATCTGTCATGGCTTTGCCCACAGCCAAGTCGCGATCTTTGCCAAACCATTGAGTGCCGTGCAAGTGCTTGATTTATGCAAAATCTCACGTGCATATGGGGGTCCAAACTGAAGCTTATGTGCCAAGGAAGCTACCCAAGAAGTTTCGGGGCAATCCGGCATATTTTCTATTTTTCCCGATTTTTTGAAGGTGGAAAAAATTCATAAAAAATTCCACGGGTGTCCAAAAATCGTGAAATTTGTTGAGGAAGCTAAACATGTTTTTCTAAGCATGCCTGCAAAAATGGCGCGAAAATTCGATCTCTAGCCCGAAAACCATGTCGGACATGCCACGACTTCGGTCGTGACAATGCCATGACCAGGCCACGACTTCGATCATGACAATGTCGGGACATGTCATAACTTTGCCGGCAAGTCGCGATTCTTGCCAAACCATTGTTTGCCGTGCAACTGCTTGATTTATGCAAAATCTCACGTGCATATGGGGGTCCAAACTGAAGCTTATGTGCCAAGGAAGCTACCCAAGAAGTTTCGGGGCAATCCGGCATATTTTCTATTTTTCCGGATTTTTTGAAGGTGGAAAAAATTCATAAAAAATTCCACGGGTGTCCAAAAATCGTGAAATTTGTTGAGGAAGCTAAACATGTTTTTCTAAGCATGCCTGCAAAAAATGGCGCGAAAATTCGATCTCTAGCCCGAAAACCATGTCGGACATGCCACGACTTCGGTCGTGACAATGCCATGACACCACGACTTCGATCATGACAATGTCGAGGACATGTCGCTTTGCCACGGCAAGTCGCGACACTGCCAAACCATTGAGTGCCGTGCAAGTGCTTGATTTATGCAAAATCTCACGTGCATATGGGGGTCCAAACTGAAGCTTATGTGCCAAGGAAGCTACCCAAGAAGTTTCGGGGCAATCCGGCATATTTTCTATTTTTCCGGATTTTTTGAAGGTGGAAAAAATTCATAAAAAATTCCACGGGTGTCCAAAAATCGTGAAATTTGGTGAGGAAGCTAAACATGTTTTTCTAAGCATGCCTGCAAAAAATGGCGCGAAAATTCGATCTCTAGCCCAAAAACCATGTCGGACATGCCACGACTTCGGTCGTGACAATGCCATGACAGGCCACGACTTCGATCATGACAATGTCGAGGACATGTCATGGCTTTGCCCACGGCAAGTCGCGACACTGCCAAACCATTGAGTGCCGTGCAAGTGCTTGATTTATGCAAAATCTCACGTGCATATGGGGGTTCAAAATTAAGCTTATGTGCCAAGGAAGCTACCCAAGAAGTTTCGGGGCAATCCGGCATATTTTCTATTTTTCCGGATTTTTTGAAGGTGGAAAAAATTCATATAAAATTCCACGGGTGTCCAAAAATCGTGAAATTTGTTGAGGAAGCTAAACATGTTTTTCTAAGCATGCCTGCAAAAAATGGCGCGAAAATTCGATCTCTAGCACGAAAACCATGTCGGACATGCCACGACTTCGGTCGTGACAATGCCATGACAGGCCACGACTTCGATCATGACAATGTCGGGACATGTCATAACTTTGCCCACGGCAAGTCGCGACACTGCCAAACCATTGAGTGCCGTGCAAGTGCTTGATTTATGCAAAATCTCACGTGCATATGGGGGTCCAAAATTAAGCTTATGTGCCAAGGAAGCTACCCAAGAAGTTTCGGGGCAATCCGGCTTATTTTCTATTTTTCCGGATTTTATAAAGTTTCAAAAGTAAAAATTCGTAAAATATTCTATGGGTGTCCAAAAATTATGAAATTTGAGGAGGTGGGTAATCATATTTTTCTAAGCATGCCTGCACAAAATCGTGCGAAAATTCGATCTCTAGGTACAAAAAAAAAACTTATGTTGGCTGGCGAAAAAGTATATCATCTCTGTAGGGAGTGAATAGTTGCGTTTTGCTCTTTAGGGGGCTCATTCTAGGTGCCATGCACCCCCTCACCCCATGCACTCAAGCTTGTCTACCCATGACTTGCAAGTGTGCTAGTGGGTGGTCCTCGAGAGAGCCAAGGTGTGGCACCGCGATGGCGGTCGTGTACTCGGCCGTCGGCCGGCTGAAAGCCGGCGGCGACCGACCACCGTTTTCGTGAACCCCAAAAATTTCTTTTACAAAGAGGAAGGCGTTTTCAAGGCGTTTTTCTGCGGGGATGTTGGAATTGCACAAACCGAGCCCTAACGCGATCTAGTATCACAATCAAGTGCTTTTGAAATTTGTGCATGTGGCGGGTGTGATTCGGGTTCCACAGAATCAAGCGTCATGTGATGGCTTGAGAGGGCATGCGGGCGTGGTGCTAGTGTCGCGGGGTTCACCTAAAGCTGAAGGGACATTCCTTGAACATGCTTTGCGGGCTTGGCAGCGGCGAGCGTAAGGAGTCGCGGCCGCTAGGACCAAGGGGGCTTGGGATGGGGTGGCTTGGATGTGGACGGGGGACACATGCATGGTATTAACCTATCTTGCGTGTGGGCATGTCTGAGGCGATTTTTGGTTGCTTCTAATTGCTTGCTTGTGGGAGTGGGGCGTGCCCTCTGCATGTTCTTGGAAAAAAACACAGTACACGATGCCATGGCCTGGCTGCATGGCGGTACCCGATCCGACCTCCTCTCCATGGCATTAACCCGTCTTGCTTGTGGGCATGTGCGAGGTGATGGAAATCGTCGCTTCTAATTGCTTGCTTGTGGGGTGGGGCGTGCCCTGCGGAGCGCCATGGCCTGGGTGCATGGTGGGAGCCGTTCCGACCTCTGTCCATGGCATTAACCCGTCTTGCTTGTGGGCATGTGCGAGGTGATGGTAATCGTCGCTTCTAATTGCTTGCTTGTGGGGTGGGGCGTGCCCTGCGGAGCGCCATGGCCTGGGTGCATGGCGGGAGCCGATCAGACCTCCTTTCCATGGCATTAACCCGTCTTGCTTGTGGGCATGTGCGAGGTGATGGTAATCGTCGCTTCTAATTGCTTGCTTGTGGGGTGGGGCGTGCCCTGCGAACGCCATGGCCTGGGTGCATGGCGGTGGCCGATCCGACCTCCTCTCCATGGCATTAACCCGTCTTGCTTGTGGGCATGTGCGAGGTGATGGTAATCGTCGCTTCTAATTGCTTGCTTGTGGGGTGGGGCGTGCCCTGCGGAGCGCCATGGCCTGGGTGCATGGCGGTAGCCGATCCGACCTCCTCTCCATGGCATTAACCCGTCTTGCTTGTGGGCATGTCTGAGGTGATGGTAATCGCCGCTTCTAATTGCTTGCTTGTGGGATGGGGCGCCCTGGAACGCCATGGCCTGGGTGCATGGTGGTAGCCGATCCAATCCAGATGCCATGGCCTGGTGCATGGTTGTTGCCTTCGACATAAGATTGTTGCCTTCGACATAAGAGTGTTGCCTTCGACATAAGATTGTTGCCTTCGACATAGAATGGTTGCCTTTCTCGCGATGTGCATGCCTAGCGTTGCTCGATTGATGCCACTTTGGATGCCTCCATTTGCTCGTGTGCCCTTGGGCATGCGCGGGTGTGGTTCGTTTGGTGGCGTTGGTTGAAGTAATACGTCTTTGGTGTGTGAGTGGTGATTTGATTGTTCCTGTTGGTGGCTCGTGCTTGTGCATCGAGCGGTCTGCGGCTATCCTCCTCATCCCTACCCATTGGCATTGATTGATGCCCTCGGTGTTTGACTGATCGATGATGGTTGCCCTTGTGTCGCCTACCCATTGATGTGGAATTTATTATCCCTGTATGTCCCTCCATCCATCCGCTCCCT
>JAVHNK010000104.1:20000-25000 GCA_031216115.1 Senna siamea | reverse complement strand
AATCTCACGTGCATATGGGGGTCCAAACTGAAGCTTATGTGCCAAGGAAGCTACCCAAGAAGTTTCGCGGCAATCCGGATCATTTTCTATTTTTCCGGATTTTTTGAAGGTGGAAAAAATTCATAAAAAATCCACGGGTGTCCAAAAATCGTGAAATTTGGTGAGGAAGCTAAACATGTTTTTCTAAGCATGCCTGCAAAAAATGGCGCGAAAATTCGATCTCTAGCCCGAAAACCATGTCGGACATGCCACGACTTCGACCATGACAATGCCATGACAAAGGCCACGACTTCGTCATGACAATGTCAGGACATGTCATGGCTCGCCCACGACCGAGTCGCGACACTGCAAAACCATTGAGTGCCGTGCAAGTGCCTGATTTATGCAAAATCTCACGTGCATATGGGGGTCCAAACTGAAGCTTATGTGCCAAGGAAGCTACCCAAGAAGTTTCGTGGCAATCCGCTTATTTTCTATTTTTCCTGATTTTTGAAGGTGGAAAAATTCATAAAAATTCCACGGGTGTCCAAAAATCGTGAAATTTGGTGAGGAAGCTAAACATGTTTTTCTAAGCATGCCTGCAAAAAATAGCGCGAAAATTCGATCTCTAGCCCGAAAACCATGTAGGACATGCCACGACTCAATCATGACAATGCCATGACAGGCCACGACAACGCCATGACAATGTCAGGACATGTCATGGCCCGCCCACGACCGAAGTCGCGACATCGCAAAACCATTGAGTGCCGTGCAAGTGCTTGATTTATGCAAAATCTCACGTGCATATGGGGGTCCAAAATTAAGCTTATGTGCCAAGGAAGCTACCCAAGAAGTTTCGGGGCAATCCGGCATATTTTCTATTTTTCCCGATTTTTTGAAGGTGGAAAAAATTCATAAAAAATTCCACGGGTGTCCAAAAATCGTGAAATTTGTTGAGGAAGCTAAACATGTTTTTCTAAGCATGCCTGCAAAAAATGGCGCAAAAATTCGATCTCTAGCCCGAAAACCATGTCGGACATGCCACGACTCAGTCATGACAATGCCATGACAGGCCACGACTGGCCATGACAATGTCAGACATGTCATGGCCCGCCCACGACCGAAGTCGCGACAATCGCAAAACCATTGAGTGCCGCGGCAAGTGCTTGATTTATGCAAAATCACACGTGCATATGGGGGTCCAAAATTAAGCTTATGTGCCAAGGAAGCTACCCAAGAAGTTTCGGGGCAATCCGGCATATTTTCTATTTTTCCCGATTTTTTGAAGGTGGAAAAAATTCATATAAAATTCCACGGGTGTCCAAAAATCGTGAAATTTGTTGAGGAAGCTAAACATGTTTTTCTAAGCATGCCTGCA
This sequence comes from Senna siamea, assembly GCA_031216115.1. Taxonomy (NCBI): domain Eukaryota; kingdom Viridiplantae; phylum Streptophyta; class Magnoliopsida; order Fabales; family Fabaceae; genus Senna; species Senna siamea. The sequence goes on along the minus strand of JAVHNK010000104.1, from coordinate 23,643 downwards.
AAAAGTGGCGCGAAAATTCGATCTCTAGCCCGAAACCATGTCGGACATGCCACGACTACCATGACAATGCCAGACAGCCACGACTACCATGACAATGTCAGACATGTCATGGCACGCCCACGACCGAAGTCGCGACAATCGCAAAACCATTGAGTGCCGTGCAAGTGCTTGATTTATGCAAAATCTCACGTGCATATGGGGTCCAAAATTGCTTATGTGCCAAGGAAGCTACCCAAGAAGTTTCGGGCAATCCAGGCATATTTTCTATTTTTCCCGATTTTTGAAGGTGGAAAAATTCATAAAAATTCCACGGGTGTCCAAAAATCGTGAAATTTGTTGAGGAAGCTAAACATGTTTTTCTAAGCATGCCCGCAAAAATGGCGCGAAAATTCGATCTCTAGCCCGAAATCATGTCGGACATGCCACGACTACCATGACAATGCCATGACAGGCCACGACTACCATGACAATGTCAGGACATGTCATGGCCGCCCACGACCGAAGTCGCGACATCGCAAAACCATTGAGTGCCGTGCAAGTGCTTGATTTATGCAAAATCTCACGTGCATATGGGGTCCAAAATTGCTTATGTGCCAAGGAAGCTACCCAAGAAGTTTCGGGCAATCCGGCTTATTTTCTATTTTTCCGATTTTTAAAGTTTCAAAAGTAAAAATTCGTAAAATATTCTATGGGTGTCCAAAAATTATGAAATTTGAGGAGGTGGGTAATCATATTTTTCTAAGCATGCCTGCAAAAATCGTGCGAAAATTCGATCTCTAGGTACAAAAACTTATGTTGGTGGCGAAAAAGTATATCATCTCCTCGCCGGAGTGAATAGTTGCGTTTTGCTCTTTAGGGGGCTCATTCCTAGGTGCCATGCACCCCCTCACCCCATGCACTCAAGCTTGTCTACCCATGACTTGCAAGTGTGCTAGTGGGTGGTCCTCGAGAGAGCCAAGGTGTGGCACCGCGGGTTTGGTCGTGTACTCCATTGTCGCACGGCGAAACCGCCGGGCGGGCATCGACCACCGTTTCCGGCGAACCCCAAAAAATTTCTTTTACAAAGAGGAAGGCGTTTTCAAGACGTTTCATGGGGATGTTGGAATTGCACAAACCGAGCCCTAACTCGCAATCTAGTATCACAATCAAGTGCTTTTGAGGGTCAGGCATGTGGCGGGTGTGATTCGGGTTCCACGTAATCAAACGCCATGTGATGGCTTGAGAGGGCATGCGGGCGTGGTGCTAGTGTCGCGGGGTTCACCTAAACCGAAGGGACATTCCTTGAACATGCTTGGCGGGCTTGGCAACGGCGAACGTAAGGAGTCGCGACCGCTAGACCAAGGGGCTTGGGATGGGGTGGCTTGGATGTGGACGGGGACACATGCATGGTATTAACCTATCTTGGCGTGTGGGCATGTCCGAGGCGATTTTTGGTTGCTTCTAATTGCTTGCTTGTGGGAGTGGGGCGTGCTCTCGCATGTTCTTGGAAAAACACAGTACACGATGCCATGGCCTGGTGCATGGCGGTAGCCGATCCGACCTCCTCTCCATGGCATTAACCCGCCTTGCTTGTGGGCATGTCCGAGGTGATGGAAATCGCCGCTTCTAATTGCTTGCTTGTGGGGTGGGGCGTGTTCTCTCGAACGCCATGGCCTGGTGCATGGTGGGAGCCGCTCCGACCTCCCGCCCATGGCATTAACCCGCCTTGCTTGTGGGCATGTCTCGAGGTGATGGTAATCGCCGCTTCTAATTGCTTGCTTGTGGGGTGGGGCGTGTTCTGAACGCCATGGCCTGGTGCATGGCGGTAGCCGATCCGACCTCCTTTCCATGGCATTAACCCCGCCTTGCTTGTGGGCATGTTCGAGGTGATGGTAATCGCCGCTTCTAATTGCTTGCTTGTGGGGTGGGGCGTGCCTTCGAACGCCATGGCCTGGTGCATGGCGGTAGCCGATCCGACCTCCTCTCCATGGCATTAACCCGCCTTGCTTGTGGGCATGTTCGAGGTGATGGTAATCGCCGCTTCTAATTGCTTGCTTGTGGGGTGGGGCGCGTGCTCTCCGAACGCCATGGCCTGGTGCATGGTGGGAGCCGCTCCGACCTCCTTTCCATGGCATTAACCCGCCTTGCTTGTGGGCGTGTTCGAGGTGATGGTAATCGCCGCCTAATTGCTTGCTCGTGGGGTGGGGCGTGCCCTTCCGAACGCCATGGCCTGGGTGCATGGCGGTAGCCGATCCGACCTCCTCTCCATGGCATTAACCCGCCTTGCTTGTGGGCATGTCCGAGGTGATGGTAATCGCCGCCTAATTGCTTGCTTGTGGGGTGGGGCGTGTTCTCCGAACGCCATGGCCTGGTGCATGGCGAGCCGTTCGACCTCCTTTCCATGGCGTTAACCCGCCTTGCTTGTGGGCATGTCCGAGGTGATGGTAATCGCCGCCTAATTGCTTGCTTGTGGGATGGGGGCGCGCCTGGAACGCCATGGCCTGGGTGCATGGTGGTAGCCGATCCAATCCCGATGCCATGGCCTGGTGCATGGTTGTTGCCTTCGACATAAGATTGTTGCCTTTCGACATAAGAGTGTTGCCTTTCGACATAAGATTGTTGCCTTCGACATACAATGGTTGCCTTTCTCGCGATGTGCATGCCTAGCGTTGCTCGATTGATGCCACCGGATGCCTCCATTTGCTCGTGTGCCCTTGGGCATGCGGTGTGGTTCGCTTTGGTGGCGTTGGTTGAAGTAATACGTCGGTGTGTGAGTGGTGATTTGATTGTTCCTCGCTGGCTCTGCTTGTGCATCGAGCGGTGCGGCTATCCTCCTCATCCCTACCCATTGGCATTGATTGATGCCCTCCGGTGTTGACGGCCGATGATGGTTGCCCTTGTGTCGCCTACCCATTGATGTGGAATTTATTATCCCCAGATGTCCCTCCATCCATCCGCTCCCTCGAAATATAGGGTTTGGCGAGGACCATGAAGTAGCCCTTGTGTTCCATCCGGCCACAATCGTGGGCGAGGGTGGCGATGAGGACTCACCGATCTCTGGATGCAAAGGCATGCCGTGGATGCAGTGGTCGCCGAATGCCCTTGCATGTCCCAACATAGACCTAATTCTTGCATGACGATCGCACTTGGCATGCTATGACCTTCTTGGCCATGTGTCGGGAGGGTTGTGCAAAAGGCGGTCCGCCAAATGAGGATTGCTACCTGGTTGATCCCGCCAAAGAGTCATATGCTTGTCTCAAAGATTAAGCCATGCATGTGTAAGTATGAACAAATTCGCATCGTGAAACCGCGAATGGCTCATTAAATCGCTTATAGTTTGTTTGATGGTATCTACTACTCTGATAACCGTAGTAATTCTAGAGCTAATACGCAACAAACCCCGACTCACTAAGGGACGCATTTATTAGATAAAGGTCAACGCGGGCTCGCCTGCTGTTCGATGATTCATGATAACTGACGGATCGCACGCCATTGTGCCGCCGACGCATCATTCAAATTTCGCCCTATCAACTTTCGATGGTAGGATAGTGGCCTACCATGGAGGAGACGGGTGGCGGTGAATTTGGGTTCGATATGTTAGAGGGAGCCTGAGAAACGGCTACCACATCCAAGGCAGGCAAGAGCGCCAAGAAATTACCCAATC
>JAVHNK010000104.1:10000-12500 GCA_031216115.1 Senna siamea | reverse complement strand
GCCCACGATCGAAGTCGCGACAATCGCAAAACCATTGAGTGCCGTGCAAGTGCTTGATTTATGCAAAATCTCACGTGCATATGGGGTCCAAAATTAAGCTTATGTGCCAAGGAAGCTACCCAAGAAGTTTCGGGCAATCCGGCTTTATTTTCTATTTTTCCGGATTTTTAAAGTTTCAAAAGTAAAAATTGTAAAATATTCTATGGGTGTCCAAAATTATGAAATTTGAGGAGGTGGGTAATCATATTTTTCTAAGCATGCCTGCAAAAATCGTGCGAAAATTCGATCTCTAGGTACAAAAACTTATGTTGGTGGCGAAAAAGTATATCATCTCCCGACGGAGTGAATAGTTGCGCTTTGCTCTTTAGGGGGGCTCATTCCTAGGTGCCATGCACCCCCTCACCCCATGCACTCAAGCTTGTCTACCCATGACTTGCAAGTGTGCTAGTGGGTGGTCCTCGAGAGAGCCAAGGTGTGGCACCGCCAAGGGTCGGTTGCGACTGGCCGTCGCCGGCGAAACGCCGGCGCGACCGACCACCGCTTTTCCCCGAACCCCAAAAAATTTCTTTTACAAAGAGGAAGGCGTTTTCAAGACGTTTTTACTGCGGGGATGTTGGAATTGCACAAACCGAGCCCTAACTCGCAATCTAGTATCACAATCAAGTGCTTTTTGAGGGTCGTGCATGTGGCGGGTGTGATTCGGGTTCCACGTAATCAAACGTCATGTGATGGCTTGAGAGGGCATGCGGGCGTGGTGCTAGTGTCGCGGGGTTCACCTAAACCGAAGGGACATTCCTTGAACATGCTTTTGCGGGCTTGGCAACGGCGAACGTAAGGAGTCGCGATCGCCAGACCAAGGGGGCTTGGGATGGGGTGGCTTGGATGTGGACGGGGACACATGCATGGTATTAACCTATCTTGCGCGTGGGCATGTCCGAGGCGATTTTTGGTTGCTTCTAATTGCTTGCTTGTGGGAGTGGGGCGTGCCTCTCGCATGTTCTTGGAAAAACACAGTACACGATGCCATGGCCTGGGTGCATGGCGGTAGCCGATCCGACCTCCTCTCCATGGCATTAACCCGCCTTGCTTGTGGGCATGTTCGAGGTGATGGAAATCGCCGCTTCTAATTGCTTGCTTGTGGGGTGGGGCGTGTTCTCCGGAACGCCATGGCCTGGTGCATGGTGGGAGCCGCTCCGACCTCCTCGCTCCATGGCATTAACCCGCCTTGCTTGTGGGCATGTCCGAGGTGATGGTAATCGCCGCTTCTAATTGCTTGCTTGTGGGGGGGGCGTGTTCCGAACGCCATGGCCTGGTGCATGGCGGTAGCCGATCCGACCTCCTTTCCATGGCATTAACCCGCCTTGCTTGTGGGCATGTCCGAGGTGATGGTAATCGCCGCTCTAATTGCTTGCTTGTGGGGTGGGGGGCGTGCCTGCGGAACGCCATGGCCTGGGTGCATGGCGGTAGCCGATCCGACCTCCTCTCCATGGCATTAACCCGCCTTGCTTGTGGGCATGTTCGAGGTGATGGTAATCGCCGCTTCTAATTGCTTGCTTGTGGGGGGGCGCGTTCTCCGAACGCCATGGCCTGGTGCATGGTGGGAGCCGCCCGACCTCCTTTCCATGGCATTAACCCGCCTTGCTTGTGGGCGTGTTCGAGGTGATGGTAATCGCCGCTTCTAATTGCTTGCTCGTGGGGTGGGGCGTGTTCTCCGGAACGCCATGGCCTGGTGCATGGCGGTAGCCGATCCGACCTCCTCTCCATGGCATTAACCCGCCTTGCTTGTGGGCATGTCCGAGGTGATGGTAATCGCCGCTTCTAATTGCTTGCTTGTGGGGGGGGCGTGCTCTCCGAACGCCATGGCCTGGTGCATGGCGGAGCCGTTCCGACCTCCTTTCCATGGCGTTAACCCGCCTTGCTTGTGGGCATGTCCGAGGTGATGGTAATCGCCGCTTTTAATTGCTTGCTTGTGGGATGGGGCACGCCTGGAACGCCATGGCCTGGTGCATGGTGGTAGCCGATCCAATCCCGATGCCATGGCCTGGTGCATGGTTGTTGCCTTTCGACATAAGATTGTTCCCTTCGACATAAGAGTGTTGCCTTTCGACATAAGATTGTTGCCTTCGACATACAATGGTTGCCTTTCTCGCGATGTGCATGCCTAGCGTTGCTCGATTGATGCCACCGGATGCCTCCATTTGCTCGTGTGCCCTTGGGCATGCGGGGTGTGGTTCGCTTGGTGGCGTTGGTTGAAGTAATACGCGGCTGGTGTGTGAGTGGTGATTTGATTGTTCCCGTTGGTCGCCGCGCTTGTGCATCGAATCGGTCTCACGGCTATCCTCCTCATCCCTACCCATTGGCATTGATTGATGCCCTCGGTGTTCGACGGTCGATGATGGTTGCCCTTGTGTCGCCTACCCATTGATGTGGAATTTATTATCCTCAGTATGTCCCTCCATCCATCCGCCTCCTCGAAATATAGGGTTTGGCGAGGACCATG
>JAVHNK010000104.1:0-2500 GCA_031216115.1 Senna siamea | reverse complement strand
GTTTCGGGGCAATCCGACTTATTTTCTATTTTTCCGGATTTTGTGAAGGTGGAAAAAATTCATAAAAAATTCCACGGGTGTCCAAAAATCGTGAAATTTGGTGAAGAAGCTAAAAATGTTTTTCTAAGCATGCCTGCAAAAAATGGCGCGAAAATTCGATCTCTAGCCCGAAAACCATGTCGGACATGCCACGACTACTATGACAATGCCATGACAAAGGCCACGACTACCATGACAATGTCAGGGACATGTCATGGCTTTGCCCACGACCAGTCGCGACATTAATCGCAAAAACCATTGAGTGCCGTGCAAGTGCTTGATTTATGCAAAATCTCACGTGCATATGGGGGTCCAAAATTAAGCTTATGTGCCAAGGAAGCTACCCAAGAAGTTTCGGGGCAATCCGCTTATTTTATATTTTTTCTCGATTTTGAAGGTGGAAAATTCATAAAAATTCCACGGGTGTCCAAAAATCGTGAAATCTGGTGATGAAGCTTAACATGTTTTTCAAAGCATGCCTGCAAAAATGGCGCGAAAATTCGATCTCTAGCCCGAAAACCATGTCGGACATGCCACGACTGCCACGACAATGCGCCATGACAGCCATGACTACCATGACAATGTCGTGACATGTCATGGCCTCGCCCACGATCGTAGTCGCGACACCGCAAAACCATTGAGTGCCGCGGCAAGTGCTTGATTTATGCAAAATCTCACGTGCATATGGGGGTCCAAACTGAAGCTTATGTGCCAAGGATGCTACCCAAGAAGTTTCGGGGCAATCCGGCTTATTTTCTATTTTTCCGGATTTTTTGAAGGTGGAAAAAATTCATAAAAAATTCCACGGGTGTCCAAAAATCGTGAAATTTGGTGAGGAAGCTAAAAATGTTTTTCTAAGCATGCCTGCAAAAAATGGCGCGAAAATTCGATCTCTAGCCCGAAAACCATGTCGGACATGCCACGACTACCACGACAATGCCATGACAGGCCACGACTACCATGACAATGTCAGACATGTCATGGCCTCGCCCACGACCGAAGTCGCGATTAATCGCAAAACCATTGAGTGCCGTGCAAGTGCTTGATTTATGCAAAATCTCACGTGCATATGGGGGTCCAAAATTAAGCTTATGTGCCAAGGAAGCTACCCAAGAAGTTTCGGGGCAATCCGGCTTATTTTATATTTTTTCTGATTTTTTGAAGGTGGAAAAAATTCATAAAAAATTCCACGGGTGTCCAAAAATCGTGAAATTTGTTGAGGAAGCTAAACATGTTTTTCTAAGCATGCCTGCAAAAAATGGCGCGAAAATTCGATCTCTAGCCCGAAAACCATGTCGGACATGCCACGACTCAGTCATGACAATGCCATGACAGGCCACGACTTCTCGCCATGACAATGTCGTGACATGTCATGGCCTCGCCCACGACCGAAGTCGCGACAATCGCAAAACCATTGAGTGCCGTGCAAGTGCTTGATTTATGCAAAATCTCACGCATATGGGGGTCCAAAATTAAGCTTATGTGCCAAGGAAGCTACCCAAGAAGTTTCGGGGCAATCCGGCATATTTTCTATTTTTCCCGATTTTTTGAAGGTGGAAAAAATTCATAAAAAATTCCACCGGTGTCCTAAAATCGTGAAATTTGTTGAGGAAGCTAAACATGTTTTTCTAAGCATGCCGCAAAAATGGCGCGAAAATTCGATCTCTAGCCCGAAACCATGTCCGACATGCCACGACTACCATGACAATGCCATGACAGCCACTTTACTCTACCATGACAATGTCGACATGTCATGGCCCCACGACCGAAGTCGCGATTAATCGCAAAACCATTGATTGGCGTAAGTGCTTGATTTATGCAAAATCTCACGTGGCATATAGGGGTCCAAAATTGCTTATGTGCCAAGGAAGCTACCCAAGAAGTTTCGGGCAATCCTAAGATATTTTCTATTTTTCCCAATTTTTGAAGGTGGAAAATTCATAAAAATTCCACGGGTGTCCAAAAATCGTGAAATTTGTTGAGGAAGCTAAACATGTTTTTCTAAGCATGCCTGCAAAAAATGGCGCGAAAATTCGATCTCTAGCCCGAAAACCATGTCGGGCATGCCACGACTCGCTTCATGACAATGCCATGACAGCCACGACTACCCATGACAATGTCAGACATGTCATGGCCTCGCCCACGATCGAAGTCGCGAAGATCGCAAAACCATTGAGTGCCGTGCAAGTGCTTGATTTATGCAAAATCTCACGTGCATATGGGGTCCAAAATTGCTTATGTGCCAAGGAAGCTACCCAAGAAGTTTCGGGCAATCTGCTTATTTACTATTTTTCCGGATTTTTTAAAGTTTCAAAAGTAAAAATTCGTAAAATATTCTATGGGTGTCCAAAAATTATGAAATTTGAGGAGGTGGGTAATCATATTTTTCTAAGCATGCCTGCAAAAAATCGTGCGAAAATTCCATCTCTAGGTACAAAAAGTAACTTATGTTGGTCAAAAG
>JAVHNK010000103.1:45000-65543 GCA_031216115.1 Senna siamea | reverse complement strand
CCATCCGCCAAATGCATGCCGATGATGAATTCCTCGCGTGCGATCCCATGCCAGATCGTCACTTGGCATGCTACGACCTTCTTGGCCATGTGTCGAGTTGTGCAACAGAAGTGGCCGCCAAATGAGGATTGCTACCGTTGATCCCCGCCAAAGAGTCATATGCTTGTCTCAAAGATTAAGCCATGCATGTGTAAGTACGAACAAATTCGCATCGTGAAACCGCGAATGGCTCATTAAATCGGGCTTATAGTTTGTTCGATGGTATCTACTACTCTGATAACCGTAGTAATTCTAGAGCTAATACGCAACAAACCCCGACTACCTAAGGGACGATTTATTAGATAAAGGTCAACGCTGGCTCGCCTCGCTGCTTCCGATGATTCATGATAACTGACGGATCGCACGCCATCGTGTCACGACGCATCATTCAAATTTCGCCTCTATCAACTTTCGATGGTAGGATAGTGGCCTACCATGGTGGTGACGTGACTGAGAATTAGGGTTCGATTCTGAGAGGGAGCCCGAGAAACGGCTACCACATCCATGCGAAGGCGCAGCGCCAAGAAATTACCCATAATCCCGACACCTGGGAGGTAGTGACAATAAATAACAATACCGGCTCATCGAACCTGGTAATCGGAATGAGTACAATCTAAATCCCTTAACGAGGATCCATTGAGGGCAAGTCCGTGCCGCCATGCAAGTAATTCCACCCCAATAGCCAGATATTTAAGTTGTTGCAGCTTAAAAAGCTCGTAGTCGACCTTGGGTCGGGTCGACGGCCCGCTGTGTGCACCGGCCGGCCGCCCCTTCCGCCATGATGCGCTTCCTGGCCTTAATCGGTCGGTCGTGCCTCCTGGCCGTTATTTGAAGAAATTAGAGTGCTCAAAGCAAGCCTACGCCTGGATACATTAGCATGGGATAACATCATAGGATTCTCGATCCTATTGCAGGTCGCCTTCGGATCTGAGTAATGATTAATGGGACAGGGGCATTCGTGATTTCATAGTCGAGGTGAAATTCTTGGATTTATGAAAGACTAACAACCACGAAAGCATTTGCCAAGGATGTTTTCATTAATCAAGAACGAAAGTCGGCTCAAGACGATCGATACCGCCCTAGTCTCAACCATAAACGATGCCGACCAGGATCACGGATGTTGCTTTTAGTGACTACCGCACCTTATGAGAAATCAAAGTTTTTGGGTTCCGGGAGTATGGTCGCAAGGCTCAAACTTAAAGGAATTGACTAAGGGCACCACCAGAGCTGAGCCTCGCGCTTAATTTGACTCAACACGGAAACTTACCAGGTCCGCATATAGTAAGGATTGACAGCATCGAGAGCTCTTTCTCGATTCTACGGGTGGTGGTGCATGGTCGCTTTTAGTTGGTGGAGCGATTTGTCCTGGTTAATTCCGCTAATCTAACGAGACCTCACCGCTAACTAGCTATGCGAGGCGACCCTCCGCGCCAGCCTTCTGAGGGACTACGGCCGCAGGCCAAGGAAGTTCGAGGCAACAATGTGTCCGTGATGCCCTTAGATGTTCGGGGTCGCGACGCCCGCTACAATCGATGTATTCAACGAGCCCATAGCCTTGGCCGACAGTGCCCGTAATCTTTGAAATTTCATCGTGGATGGGATAGATCATTGCAATTGTTGGTCTTCAACGAGGAATTCCTAGTAAGCCGAAGTCATCACCAAGGCTGACTACGCCCTCGCCTCTTTGTACACACCGCCCGCCGCCCTACCGATTGAATGGTCCTGAAGTGTTCTGATCGCGGCGTAGGTGGGCTGCTCGCGCCACGACGCCGCGAGAAGTCCATCAACCTTATCATTTAGAGGAAGGAGAAGTCGTGAATAAGGTTTCGTAGGTGAACCCGCGAAGGATCATTGTTGATGCCTCGCAAACAGACGACGGCGAATCGTTGAATTAATCTCGGGAGGCACACGAGGGGTCCACATTGCCCCGAAGTTGCCAGCTTCGTCGGGCGCAAGAGCCGCCTCGTGCCGCCGCTAGTGTGCCCCGGCAAAGACAACAACTATGGCCCCGCATACGACGACGCCAAGCGAACTCGAACAACGGCGTAGAGCCCCGCGATCCGGATACGGATCCCGCCGGTAAGTCGCGAGAATGGTGTCCAAAATGACTTCGAATCTGGATATCTCGGCCTCGTGATCGATGAAGAACGAGCGAAATGCGATACTTGGTGTGAATTGCGTAATCCCGTGAACCATCGAAGTCTTTGAACGCAAGTTGCGCTCGGCCATTAGGCCGAGGGCACGTCGCCTGGGTGTCACGCATTGCCGTCCCAAACCCGCACGCCGAACCGACGGAGGGGGGAGGCGCCACAAAGTCGCCTCCGCGAGCATTGCCTCGCCGGATGGTTGAAAACGAGCCCACGAGTGATGACCGCCACGCTCACGGTGGACGAGCCGAAAGCCTCGAGCCCGACCGCGGCGCATGATGTCCCTTTGTCTAGCCGCGAGACCCGCGGTAAGCAAGAAAGCGCCACAACGCGACCCCAGTGTCAAAGTGGCCACCCGCCGAAGTTTAAGCATATCAATAAGCTTGAGGAAAAGAAACTAACGAGGATTCCCTAGTAACTGGCGAGCGAACCGAAAAGCCCACCATGAGAATCTGCCGCCTCTAAGGTCCGACCAGAGTCCGAGAAGCGCCCTCGGGCCAAGGCGATCGCCCAAGTCCCCTGGAAGGGCGCCGGAGAGGGTGAGAGCTCTGCTGCGTTCGACCTCGCCGCACCACGCAGGCGCCGCTGGCGAAGCTCGGGTTGTTTGGGAATGCACTTCAATCGGGCGGTAAATTCCGGCCCAAGGCTAAATACAAAGTAGAGACCGATAATAACAAGTACCGCGAGGGAAAGATGAAAAGGACTTTGAAAAGAGAGTCAAATAGTGCTTGAAATTGCTCGAGGGAAGCGGATGGGGCCGGGCGATGCGCGTCCTTGGCCGGATGTGGAACTGGCCACCGGCCTGGCCGACGTCGGGACGCCGTCCCGACGCGACCATGGCGGCGCCCAAGCCCGGCCGTTGATATGCTCGCGAGACGCCGCCGTCAGCGTTGTGGATGGCGCCGCACGCCGCCACGGCTGCGCTCTCAAGACTGTTCTCGGGCGCCGGCTCGGTTTCTATTCGCCCGCCTTGAAACACTGACCAAGGAGTCCGACATGTGTGCGTAAGTCAATCCGGCGAGCAAACCCGTGAAGGCGCAAGGAAGCCGACAGGGAACTCGCGCCGCACCGCCGACCGACCTTGATCTTCCGTGGAAGGGTTCGAGTGAGAGCATACACTGCCGACCCGGAAGATGGTGAACTATGCTCGAAGCGGGCGGCCGCAGGAAACTCCGTGGAGGCCCGCAGCCGATATCGACGCAAATCGCTCGCCTGACTTCGGGGTATAGGGGCGAAAGACTAATCGAACCGCCTAGTAGCCGGTTCCCTCCGGTTTCCTCAGGATAGCCGAGCTCATGTGCGAAGTTCTATCTGCAAAGCCAATGATTAGAGGCATCGGGGCGCAACGCCTCGACCTATTCTCAAACTTTAAATAGGTAGGACGGCTACGGCCGCCCGCTGAGCCGCGCCACTTTAATCGAGAGCTCCAAGTGGGCCATTTTTGGTAAGCAGAATCGGCGATGCGTGATGAACCTAAGCCGAAGTTACTGCGCTCAATCGCGCTAACCTAGATCCCACAAAGGGTGTTGGTCGATTAAGACAAGCAGATTCGGCGTGGTCATGGGAAGTCGAACCGCTAAGGAGTGTGTAACAACTCACCGCCGAATCAACTAGCCCCGAAATGGATGGCGCTAAAGCGCCGCGACCTATACTGGCCGCCGGGCAAGTGCCAGGCCCCGATGAGGTGAGGGCGCGCGCCGCAGAAAACTCGGCGCGAGCCCGGCGAGCGCCGCTTGCGGCATCTTGGTGGTAGTAGCAAATATTCAAATGAGAACTTTGAAGGTCGAAGAGGGAAAGGTTCCATGTGAACGGCACTTGCACATGGGTTAGTCGATCCTAAGAGACGGGAGGCTCGCTCGATAGCGCGCAACACGCCGCGACTTCGAAAGGGAATCGTTAAAATTTCAACCGACGCGGGCGGCCGACGGCAACGTTAGGAGTCCGAGACGCCGGGCGGCCTCGAAGAGTTCTCTTTCGCTTAATCTACCGCCCACTCGAAACGGCCACCGGAGGTAGGGTCCAATGGCCGGAAGAGCACCGTGACGTCGCTGGGTGTCCGGCAGCTTCACGCTTCTTGAAAATTGAGGACCGAGTGCCTCCCACGCCCGGCCGCACTTCATAACCGCATCAGTCTCCAAGGTGAACACCGTCGATGGAACAATGTAGGCAAGGGAAGTCGGCAAAATGGATCCGTGAACTCCTGAAAAGGATTGGCCTCGAGGGTCGGGCACGGGTCCCACTTCAACCCGCTTTACCGTTTACGGATCGCCGAAGCCGCCCCGCGGCGAGCGGTCGCCGCGTCGGCCGGGGATCTGATCGAACGGCTCTTCGGTCCTCCCCGCGCCGAATACCGACCAGAATCCGGTACGACAAGGGGAATCCGATCGCTTAATTAAAACAAAGCATTGCGATGGTCCTCGCGATGCCGACGCAATGTGATTTCGCCAAAGGCTCAATGTCAAAGTGAAGAAATTCAACCAAGCGCGGTAAACGCGGAGTAACTATGACTCTCTTAAGGTAGCCAAATGCCTCGCCATCTAATTAGTGACGCCGCATGAATGGATTAACGAGATTCCCATCGCCCTCGTTTACTATCCAAATAAACCACGCCAAGGGAACGGCTTGGCGTAATCACGGAAAGAAGACCGCTGAGCTTGACTTCTAGTCCGACTTTGTGAAATGACTTGAGAGGTGTAGGATAAGTGAGCCGAGACGGCGAAAGTGAAATACCACTACTTTTAACGTTATTTTACTTATTCCGTGGACCTGAGCGGGCACGCCTCTTTGGACCTGCTCGCTCGCGCCGATCCGGCGAAGACATTGTCGTGGGAGTTTGGTCAGCGCACATCCGTTAAAAGATAACGCAGTGTCCTAAGATGAGCTCAACGAGAATGTAAATCTCGTGGTGGAACAAAAGGGTAAAAGCTCGCTTGATTCTCGATTTCCAAGATTTAATACGAACCGTGGAAAGCGCGGGCCTATCGATCCTTTAGTCCTTCTGAATTTGAAGCCAGAGGTGTCGTAAAAGTTACCACAGGATAATCGCTTGTGGCGCCAAGCCGCTCATAGCGACGCTGCTTTTTGATCCTTCGATGCTCGCCTTCCTATCATTGTGAAGCGTAACCACCAAGTGTTGATTGTTCACCCACCAATAGGAACGTGAGTCGGGTTTAGACCGCCGTGAGACAAAGTTAGTTTTACCTCACCGATGATAGTGTCGCAATAGTAATTCAACCTAGTACGAGAGGAACCGCTGATTCGCACAATTGGTCATCGCGCTTGGTTGAAAAGCCGCGGCGCCGGTTACCGTGGCGCTGATTATGATCGAACGCCTAAGTCGAATCCGCCAGAAGCGATGCATGTGCCCGCCGCTTGTTTGCCGACCAGCCAGCAGGGCCTCGCCCCCAAAGGCACGCGGTCGCTGGTGGATCCCGTGGCGCGATCAATCGCCCGACGCTTTGAACAAATTCCCACCGAGCGCGGTAGAATCCTTGCGCATTTACTTAAATACGCGACGGGTATTGTAGTGGCAGAGTGGCTCACGCCACGATCCACCGAGATTCACTCTTGTTGCTTCGATTCGCCCTCCTCCTCCCTTTACTCTCAAAATCCGCCACTTTAAGAATTACTAATTTCTAAAATCGAGGTTGAAGATCAAATAAAAATGCCAACAATTATACCAAGTCTCAACCATCACATGCGCTACACCTTCACACATGCCTTTGCTATCTATATGACATGGCCAGTGGCCTTGTCTGTGGGTGCCTCATAAGCTACCTAAGAAATTTGAGGCCAAGAGAACGAGAGTGGTCGGGGAAATTATCACAACTTACCCACGCTTAGCTACAAAGGATTCCCTTCACATGCCCAAAACATGCCATGAGTCACACAAGACTTAATCATGGCATGCCACGACAACGCCATGACAATGTCAGACATGTCATGGCTCGCCCACGACCGAAGTCGCGACACCGCCAAACCATTGAGTGCCGTGCAAGTGCTTGATTTATGCAAAATCTCACGTGCATATGGGGTCCAAACTGAAGCTTATGTGCCAAGGAAGCTACCCAAGAAGTTTCTGGCAATCCGATCATTTTCTATTTTTCCGATTTTTGAAGTTTCAAAAGTAAAAATTGTAAAATATTATACGGGTGTCTAAAAATTATGAGATTTGGGAGGAAGCCAATCTTAACGCTCTAAGCTTGCCTACAAAAATGGCGTGAAAATTCGGTCTCTAGGTACAAAAAAAAACTTATGTTGGTCGGTAAAAGTATATCATCTCCTCGCCAGAGAGAAAAGTTGCGCTTTGCTCTTTGTGGAAGCCATGTACCCACCCCGCTCTCCATCGCTATGCCCATGTCCCGCCCCACCATCGCACCCCCATGACCCTCCCCACCGTGGCACCCTCATGACCCTCCCCATGCCCCACATGATCACCGTGTCTGGTGGACTCCATTGTCCTGCCACCGCTATGCCCCGCCCGTTCCACGACTACCGACCGGAAGCCATTTTTTGCAAAAAAAATATATATATCTAAATTGAATATATAAAGGACTTGGACTTGGACTTGAGGCTTGAGGCTTGACATGAACAAAGACCGTGTGTGTCGGATAAGTGGGCTACCAAACCTCTGTCCGTGGGTGCCAATGAAGCTACCCAAAAATTCGAGGCCAAGACAATGAAATTAACTCTGGGATCTCACATGGCTCGCCCACGATCGAAGTCGCGACATCGCCAAACCATTGAGTGCCGTGCAAGTGCTTGATTTATGCAAAATCTCACGTGCATATGGGGGTCCAAACTGAAGCTTATGTGCCAAGGAAGCTACCCAAGAAGTTTCGCGGCAATCCGGATCATTTTCTATTTTTCCGGATTTTTTGAAGGTGGAAAAAATTCATAGAAAATTCCACGGGTGTCCAAAAATCGTGAAATTTGGTGAGGAAGCTAAACATGTTTTTCTAAGCATGCCTGCAAAAATGGCGCTGAAAATTCGATCTCTAGCCCGAAAACCATGTCTGACATGCCACGACTCAGCCACGACAATGCCATGACAGCCACGACTACCATGACAATGTCGATGACATGTCATGGCCTCGCCCACGACCGAGTCGCGACACTGCCAAACCATTGAGTGCCGTGCATGTGCTTGATTTATGCAAAATCTCACGTGCATATGGGTGTCCAAAATTAAGCTTATGTGCCAAGGAAGCTACCCAAGAAGTTTCGGCAATCCGCATATTTTCTATTTTTCCCGATTTTTGAAGGTGGAAAATTCATAAAAATTCCACGGTGTCCAAAAATCGTGAAATTTGTCGAGGAAGCTAAACATGTTTTTCTAAGCATGCCCGCAAAAATGGCGCGAAAATTCGATCTCTAGCCCGAAACCATGTCTGACATGCCACGACTCGGCCATGACAATGCCATGACAAAGCCACGACTACCATGACAATGTCAGACATGTCATGGCCTCGCCCACGACCGAAGTCGCGATTAATCGCAAAACCATTGAGTGCCGTGCAAGTGCTTGATTTATGCAAAATCTCACGTGCATACGGGGTCCAAAATTGCTTATGTGCCAAGGAAGCTACCCAAGAAGTTTCGGCAATCCGGATCATTTTCTATTTTTCCTGATTTTTGAAGGTGGAAAAATTCATAAAAATTCCACGGTGTCCAAAAATCGTGAAATTTGGTGAGGAAGCTAAACATGTTTTTCTAAGCATGCCTGCAAAAATGGCGCGAAAATTCGATCTCTAGCCCGAAAACCATGTCTGACATGCCACGACTCGCCATGATAATGCCATGACAAAGCCACGACTACCATGACAATGTCAGACATGTCATGGCCTCGCCCACGACCGAAGTCGCGACATCGCAAAACCATTGAGTGCCGTGCAAGTGCTTGATTTATGCAAAATCTCACGTGCATATGGGGTCCAAAATTGCTTATGTGCCAAGGAAGCTACCCAAGAAGTTTCGGCAATCCCAAGATATTTTCTATTTTTCCCGATTTAAGGTGGAAAATTCATAAAAATTCCACGGTGTCCAAAAATCGAGAAATTTGTTGAGGGAGCTAAACATGTTTTTCTAAGCTTGCCTACAAAAATTGTCGCGAAAGTTCGATCTCTAGCCCGAAACCATGTCTGACATGCCACGACTCACTACGACAATGCCATGACAAAGCCACGACTCGCCATGACAATGTCAGACATGTCATGGCCTCGCCCACGATCGAAGTCGCGACACCGCAAACCATTGAGTGCCGTGCAAGTGCTTGATTTATGCAAAATCTCACGTGCATATGGGGGTCCAAAATTGCTTATGTGCCAAGGAAGCTACCCAAGAAGTTTCGGCAATCCGCGTTATTTTCTATTTTTCCGGATTTTTTAAAGTTTCAAAAGTAAAAATTCGTAAAATATTCTATGGGTGTCCAAAAATTATGAAATTTGAGGAGGTGGGTAATCATATTTTTCTAAGCATGCCTGCAAAAAATCGTGCGAAAATTCGATCTCTAGGTACAAATAAAACTTATGTTGGTCGGGCGAAAAGTATATCATCTCCTCACGGAGTGAATAGTCATGCTTTGCTCTTTAGGGGGGGGCTCATTCCTAGGTGCCATGCACCCCCCCTCACCCCATGCACTCAAGCTTGTCTACCCATGACTTGCAAGTGTGCTAGTGGGTGGTCCCTCGAGAGAGCCAAGGTGTGGCACCGCTGGGGTTTGGTCAGGTACTCGCCGTCACGGCGAAACCGCCACGGCGACCGACCACCGCTTTTCCTGGGCGAACCCCAAAAAATTTCTTTTACAAAGAGGAAGGCCAAGACGTCATGGGGATGTTGGAATTGCACAAACAAACCGAGCCCTAACTCGCAATCTAGTATCACAATCAAGTGCTTTGAGGGTCAGGCATGTGGCGTGTGATTCGGGTTCCACGTAATCAAACGCCATGTGATGGCTTGAGAGGGCATGCGCGTGGTGCTAGTGTCGCGGGGTTCACCTAAACCGGCGGGACATTCCTTGAACATGCTTTTGCGGGCTTGGCAACGGCGAACGTAAGGAGTCGCGACCGCCAGACCAAGGGGCTTCGGGATGGGGTGGCTTGGATGTGGACGGGGACACATGCATGGTATTAACCTATCTTGGCGGTGGGCATGTCCGAGGCGATTTTTGGTTGCTTCTAATTGCTTGCTTGTGGGAGTGGGGCGTGCCTCTCGCATGTTCTGGAAAAACACAGTACACGATGCCATGGCCTGGTGCATGGCGGTAGCCGATCCGACCTCCTCTCCATGGCATTAACCCGCCTTGCTTGTGGGCATGTCCGAGGTGATGGAAATCGCCGCTTCTAATTGCTTGCTTAGGGGGGGCGTGTTCTCCGAACGCCATGGCCTGGTGCATGGTGGGAGCCGCTCCGACCTCCTCGCCCATGGCATTAACCCGCCTTGCTTGTGGGCATGTCCGAGGTGATGGTAATCGCCGCTTCTAATTGCTTGCTTGTGGGGCGGGGCGTGTTCTCGAACGCCATGGCCTGGTGCATGGCGTAGCCGATCCGACCTCCTTTCCATGGCATTAACCCGCCTTGCTTGTGGGCATGTTCGAGGTGATGGTAATCGCCGCTCTAATTGCTTGCTTGTGCGGGGGCGTGTTCTCTCGAACGCCATGGCCTGGTGCATGGCGGTAGCCGATCCGACCTCCTCTCCATGGCATTAACCCGCCTTGCTTGTGGGCATGTCTCGAGGTGATGGTAATCGCCGCTTCTAATTGCTTGCTTGTGGGCGGGCGCGTTCTCCGAACGCCATGGCCTGGTGCATGGTGGGAGCCGCTCGACCTCCTTTCCATGGCATTAACCCGCCTTGCTTGTGGGCGTGTTCGAGGTGATGGTAATCGCCGCTTCTAATTGCTTGCTCGTGGGGTGGGGCGTGTTCTTCCGAACGCCATGGCCTGGTGCATGGCGGTAGCCGATCCGACCTCCTCTCCATGGCATTAACCCGCCTTGCTTGTGGGCATGTCCGAGGTGATGGTAATCGCCGCTTCTAATTGCTTGCTTGGGGGGGCGTGCCTCTGAACGCCATGGCCTGGTGCATGGCGAGCCGCTCCGACCTCCTTTCCATGGCGTTAACCCGCCTTGCTTGTGGGCATGTCCGAGGTGATGGTAATCGCCGCTTCTAATTGCTTGCTTGTGGGATGGGGCGCGCCTCGAACGCCATGGCCTGGGTGCATGGTGGTAGCCGATCCAATCCCGATGCCATGGCCTGGTGCATGGTTGTTGCCTTTCGACATAAGATTGTTGCCTTTCGACATAAGAGTGTTGCCTTTCGACATAAGATTGTTGCCTTCGACATACAATGGTTGCCTTTCTCGCGATGTGCATGCCTAGCGTTGCTCGATTGATGCCACCGATGCCTCCATTTGCTCGTGCCCTCGGGCACGCGGTGTGGTTCGCTTGGTGGCGCTGGTTGAAGTAATACGCGGCCGTGTGTGAGTGGTGATTTGATTGTTCCTCGCTGGTCGGTTCGCTTGTGCATCGAATCGGCTCATGGCTATCCTCCTCATCCCTACCCATTGGCATTGATTGATGCCCCTGTTTTGACGGCCGATGATGGTTGCCCTTGTGTCGCCTACCCATTGATGTGGAATTTATTATCCTCAGATGTCCCTCCATCCATCCGCTTCCTCGAAATATGTGGTTTGGCGAGGACCATGAAGTAGCCCTTGTGTTCCATCCGGCCACAATCGTGGGCGAGGGTGGCCGCGAGGACTCACCGATCTCTGATGCAAAGGCATGCCGTGGGATGCAGGTCGCCGAATGCCCTTGCATGTCCCAACATAGACCTAATTCTGCATGACGATCGCACTTGGCATGCTACGACCTTCTTGGCCATGTGTCGAGGAGGGTTGTGCAAATGCGGCCGCCAAATGAGGATTGCTACCTGGTTGATCCCGCCAAAGAGTCATATGCTTGTCTCAAAGATTAAGCCATGCATGTGTAAGTATGAACAAATTCAGATCGTGGAAACCGCGAATGGCTCATTAAATCGCTTATAGTTTGTTTGATGGTATCTACTACTCTGATAACCGTAGTAATTCTAGAGCTAATACGCAACAAACCCCGACTACCTAAGGGACGATTTATTAGATAAAGGTCAACGCGCTCGCCTCGCTGTTCGATGATTCATGATAACTGACGGATCGCACGGCCATTGTGCAGCGACGCATCATTCAAATTTCGCCTCTATCAACTTTCGATGGTAGGATAGTGGCCTACCATGGTGGTGACGGTGACTGAGAATTAGGGTTCGATTCCTGAGAGGGAGCTCGAGAAACGGCTACCACATCCAAGGAAGGCAAAGAGCGCCAAGAAATTACCCAATCCCGACACTGGGAGGTAGTGACAATAAATAACAATACCGCTCATCGAAGTCCGTAATTGAATGAGTACAATCTAAATCCCTTAACGAGGATCCATTGAGGGCAAGTCCGTGCCGCAGCCGCGTAATTCCAGCCCAATAGCGATATTTAAGTTGTTGCGCTAAAAGCTCGTAGTCGACCTTGGGTCGGGTCGACGGTCCGCTCGTGTGCACCGGCCGCTGCCCTTCACGGCGATGCGCTCCTGGCCTTAATTGGTCGGTCGTGCCTCCTGTCGCACTTTGAAGAAATTAGAGTGCTCAAAGCAAGCCTACTGTCACGGAGTTGTTCCCTTAACAAGCTCACGTGCGGCCTTAGCTCCTTTCTGCCTCTGCAAAGAGCTAAGTCACCTCAATCTCAACTAGTGTTATGTGTGCTAAGAGGTTTGGCTAGAAGTAGAGAATGGAGGCAAGAGAACTCTTGATAAATGCTTTCAAATCTTGAATGTGTGGAAAACTTGGTTGGTTACAAATGAGAACCTTTTCCCCTATTTATAGTGCTAGCCTAGCCTTCCACCTCTTTCAGGAAGGTTCTAGAGTATCTTAGAACTTTAATATGTACAAGAGTCTCTTACAATATTCTACATGGTTCTATAGGATTCTAGAATGTTCCATAATGTTCTAGAGTGACCTAGTGTATTCTCAATTCTTCTGGGGCATTCTAGAGTATTCTAGAATCCTCTTGATCCTTCTAGGTCATTCCAGAGTGTTCTAGAATCTTCTAGAACCTTTTGGTCCTTCTGGGGTATTCGAGAGTCTTCGGGAAACTTCTAGAAATCTTAATCCTTCTGGGGTGTTCCCATATGTTCTGGAGACTTCTAGAAATTATCCGTGACATCCTCCCCCACCTAATTTGGCAACGCCCTCGTTGCCTTGTGCGCCTCAAGCTGATTACGAAACTGCCACAGGTCCTCCTCCGTTTCCCAGGTTGCTTCTGATTCGGGTGATCCTTTCCATTTAATTAAGTAATGATTTTGGCGAGGAACTCCCCGTTTTCGCACCACTTTTTCTGCAAGCACCGCTTCAATCTCTTTGTCATAAGATTTAGTCACTATCGGTGGCGCTCGTCTTGAGAATCCTCGCTTGATCTTCCGTGATCTCCATGATATGGTTTAAGCATACTAACATGGAAGACCTGATGTATTTTTAAAGAGTTCTAGAGGTCAAGCTTATATGAGACCTTACCTATTCTAGCGATGACAGGAACGGCCCTTCATATCTTCTGACTAGGCCTTTGTGTAAGCTTCAGAATGCTTTAAATTGTTGAGGTAGAAGCTTCACGAAGACTAAGTCACCAATAGTATACTCCTTTGGCCTTCTTCTTATCCGCCCATTTCTTCATGCTTATGAGCCTTCTCCAAGCATGATCTGCCAGATCGGGCTTCTCCTCCCAAGACTTTGCCATCTTGAGTGCTCCTGGACTTTTCCCATCTGGAAGTGGTGTTATCAAGGTGTGTGGTGTCAAAGGTTGTTGCCCTATGGCTAGTTCAAACTGACTTTGCCTCAGAGTCTGGCCAAGGCCAGAGGTTATAAGAGAATTGGGCTATGTCTAAGAGCTTTGCCCAATCTCGCTGATTAGCACTCACAAAGTGCCGAAGGTAACATTCTAACAAGGCATTCACCCTCTCGCTTTGTCCATCAACTGAGGGTGAAAGCTTGTAGAGAAGTTGAGTTCCGCCCCGAGCAAATTTAAATAACTCGGCCTGCAGTCGCCTGTGAAACGGGGTCTCTGGCCACTCACAATGCTTCTCAGAGTCCCCAATACTTAACCACATTCTTGAAGAAACCCCGGCAGCCTTCCTCAAAGATAATCCTTCGAGCACTGGATGAACGCCCCATACTTAGAAAATCGGCCTATCACCACCATGATAGACCTAAATCCCTGACTTCTAGAAGGCAATCGATGAAGTCCATGGAGATAGACTCCCAAGGGTGCTCCTGAATGGGTAATGGCTCTAATAATCCTCGCAGTCGCTTGTTCTCCACTTTGTCTTGTTGGCACACAAGACAAGTCTTCACATAAAGCTCTACCGCTTCCCCATCTTTGGCCAAAGTAAGTCGCCTCAACAAGTGCCATTGTGCGCTGACCAGGATGACCAGCCCACTTTGTATCATGGCACTCCTTGATGAGGTCTCTTCGTAGGCTTCCCCATTTTGGGACATAAAGGCGATGTCCCTTGGTGTAGAGTAGGCCGTCCTCTACCCAAAACCGTTGGGTCTTACCCTCTTTGGCTAGCCTTATTAGCTCTTTTGCCATAGGATCGTGTTCAAGCCCTTCTCTAATGCGTGTGATCAAGTCCCCTTTGACTTGGCTTATGGTTGCGCGCTCCACCTTCCTACTAAGGGCGCCACTACTATGTTGGCTTTACCTGGCTTATACTCCAACGTGTAGTCAAATTCGGCCAAGAAGTCTTGCCACCTTGCTTGCTTAGGCGACAACTTCTTCTGGGTCTGAAAGTAGCTCGTTGCCACATTATCTGTCTTAATGGTAAAGTGTGCCCCTAACAGGTAGTGTCTCCACACGCCCAAGCAATGGACCACTACCGCCATCTCCTTTTCTTGCACTGTATCGACGCTCGCCTCGCTTAGCTTTCGGCTTTCAAATGCTATTGGGTGCATCTCTTGCATCAACACTTCAATAGCAAAATCAGACGACGGTGGACTACAAATGGTTTGCTAAAGTCCGTAGGGCTAGAACAGTTTCGCTTATCATGACTTTAAGTCTTCAAATGCCTTTGACATAGATCACCCACTCCCATTTCTTCCCCTTTTTGAGTAAGTCCGTTAATGGGCCGCCTCTTGGAATATTCCTCAATGAATCGCCGATAATAATTCACTAGGCCAAGGAAAGAACGTGAACTCAGTTACCTTGGTTGGTACCTCCCAATCTATTATTGCCCTCACCTTGGTGTAGTCCATTCTTAGCTTCCCATGTCCAATGATGTGGCCCAGGAAATGCACCTCTTCCATGGCAAACGACACTTTTCCCTCTTCACATAGAGTTCATGTTCACGGCACTTGGAATACGATCCGTAGGTGTTCTACGTGTTCCTCCATCGTGTTATCAGAGATCACGATGTCATCCAAGTATACTACTACGAATCGTCCAAGTAAGGTTGAAAGATTTTATTCATGAGTGTGCAAAATGTTGCCGAGCATTGGTTAGCCCGAATGGCATGACTAACCACTCAAACGAACCATATCGTGACGATGCCGCTTTTGGTTCATCTCCTTCAGCTATTCGAACTTGGTAGTAACCTTTTTGCAAATCCATCTTTGTATAGATCTTGGCTCCACCAAGTCTATCAAAAAGATCAAAGAATCAAAGGAATGGGATAATGGTTCTTAATAGTTACCTTATTGAGCGCCAGAGTCCACGCACATCCTCAATGTCCCATCGCGTTTCTTTTGGAACAATATCGGCTACGCCATAAGGTGCCTTCGACGGCCTTATCATTCCAGCTTTTCAACAAATTTCATTGAGTTGGTGGCGAAGCTCCTCAAGCTCCCTGCGCCATACCAGATGGTGCCATTGCAGTGGCTTAGTACCGGTTCTAACTCGATCTTATGGTCCACCTCCCTCCTGGTGGTAGCTTGTCGTAGTTTTGTCTGCATTACGCCCTTATTCTCCTCAAGGATCGCTTGAATTATTGGTGGTATGACAATGGCCCTTCCGCTCCTTCATCCACCTTAAGAACGGCTAGGAATGCTCGCTTCCTCTCTTTGCCCCTTGGCAAATTGCATTGCCGATGTTGTCTTAGCCTCACTATACCGCCATTGGGAGTTTCCAATGCTCAGATCATACACTATGATCCTTTCTCAAGGATACATACAAAGGCTAAATGATGGCATAGGGATAGCGTTACCGCCTCAGGAAATCCATCCTCAGGACGAGCCGAAGTCATCCATTGGTGCCACCGAGAGGTCCACTTGGCCCTTCCAAGTGCCTAGCGAGATCCACCCCTCGTGCTATGCCATTAAGGGGTCGAGCCTTGGCGCTGACAGCCTTGAGCCAACCCTCACCCTTTTTTCCATCAAGACCAAGCCTCTTGGCCTCCTCTTCTGTTACAAAATTACGGGTTGCACCCGTGTCGATCAATGCCCTTGTTGGTCTCCCCGCTGATATACGCCGACGCATACGAGCCCCTTTGCTAGACGCCGCTGGCATTGGCTTGGCCTTAAGAGCGCTAAGGATTTGGAGAGACCCCATCTTACTCGCCTCCTCACCACGACTCTTCGCTTCTTGTCGCTTCTACCATAGCCGACAAGGATCCAAGCTAGTAGGCGCCCTTCATGGTATGTGGCCCTTTGCACACGAAGCAACCTCCCTTCTAAGACAAAGGACTTCTTCTTTGCCTCATATTCATTACGCCCCGAGCTCCTATCTCCTCCTCTCAATGGTGGCCTTCGCTGGTTGTCTTTAACATTTTCATGATTATCCCTACCTTTGGCCTGATTCTTATCCCTTCTCTTGAATGCTTCAGATGGCCTTGGTGATGGAAGTCCATTAAGGACTCACGCAGCCTATTGCTTCATCCACGCTTGACGCTTCGTCGTTGTACTTCTTGTTTAGCCCAACTTTGCAGCCCATCAATGAAATAGAAGAGTAGATCCTCTCGGGACAAGTCAGGATTTGAAGCATAAGGGTTGTGAAATCCTTCACATAGTCTCAATCGCACTCGCTGTCTTAGCTCCTTAGCTTTCGCGCTTCAAAGACGACATTCTCTCGATAAAAATGTCTTTGAGCTCCCTTCAAGTCGCCCCACGGTCGATTCGCATAATGCCCCGCCTATGTCAAGAAACCTTCTTCGCCACCATAACATGGTCAGGTTTCGCCAGGTAGGACGTTGTAGCTTTGATCTTTGATATCTCATCCTCAAGATTGAGATTATCAAAGTATTGCTCCATTTGCCACAAGTAGTTTTCTACTTCTTTGGCATCTCTAGCTCCATGGAACTTGATGGCTTCTGGTAGTCCACCTTGGAGGGATTGGTCAAGGTGATTGTTGCTCCTCCAATGGCAAATGCCTTCTTACATAATGCCAATTCTTCTCGCATCCCCTCGATGCTAACGCAAGTTTTGGATAGGCCCATCACCTTAGCCTCCAATTGACATATCGTGAATCTAGATCTCCTAGTTCATCCTTGACAAGGCCAAGTTGTTCAAACATATGGTTCTCCAACAAGGTTGAACTATTCTCGACCCTTTCAAGTCTTTCACCAAGCTCTCCAACAACTTGCTCCAAGGCACTTACTTCACGAGCCTTACTTTGGTCTCGCTTCTTCTTGCCTTGCCGATGTGCATGGTGTCCCTACCTCGCCCTGGCCATGATTGATGTAGTAGCATCAACGCTTTCCACCATACTCACTAGTATACACAACACAAACTCAACCTGGCTCGATACCAACCGTCACTGAGTTGTTCCCTTAACAAGCTCACGCGGCGCCTTAGCTCCTTTCTCGCCTCTTGCAAAGAGCTAAGTCACCTCAATCTCAACTAGTGTTATGTGTGCTAAGAGGTTTGGCTAGGAAGTAGAGAATGGAGGCAAGAGAACTCTTGATAAATGCTTTCAAATCTTGAATGTGTGGAAAACTTGGTTGGTTACAAATGAGAACCTTTTCCCCTATTTATAGTGCTAGCCTAGCCTTCCACCTCTTTCAGAAGGTTCTAGAGTATCTTAGAACTTTAATATGTACAAGAGTCTCTTACAATATTCTACATGGTTCTATAGGATTCTAGAATGTTCCATAATGTTCTAGAGTGACCTAGTGTATTCTCAATTCTTCCTGGGCATTCTAGAGTATTCTAGAATCCTCTTGATCCTTCTAGGTCATTCCAGAGTGTTCTAGAATCTTCTAGAACCCTTTGGTCCTTCTGGGGTATTCGCGAGTCTTCTGAAACTTCTAGAAATCTTAATCCTTCCGGGTGTTCCCATATGTTCGAGACATCTAGAAATTATCCGTGACACTACGCCCTGGATACATTAGCATGGGATAACATCATAGGATTCTGAACCTATTGTGTTGGCCTTCGGGATCTGAGTAATGATTAACAGTGACAATGGGGCATTCAGATTTCATAGTCGAGGTGAAATTCTTGGATTTATGAAAGACTAACAATCGCGAAAGCATTTGCCAAGGATGTTTTCATTAATCAAGAACGAAAGTCGGGGCTCAAGACGATCGATACCGGCCCTAGTCTCAACCATAAACGATGCCGACCAGGATCACGGATGTTGCTTTTAGACTCACCGCACCTTATGAGAAATCAAAGTTTTTGGGTTCCGGGAGTATGGTCGCAAGGTCAAACTTAAAGGAATTGACTAAGGGCACCACCAGAGCGAGCTCGCGCTTAATTTGACTCAACACGGAAACTTACCAGGTCCGCACATAGTAAGGATTGACAGATCGAGAGCTCTTTCTTGATTCTACGGGTGGTGGTGCATGGCCGTTTAGTTGGTGGAGCGATTTGTCCTGGTTAATTCCGTTAATCTAACGAGACCTCACCGCTAACTAGCTATGCGGAGGCGACCCTCCGCGCCGCCTTCTAGAGGGACTATGGCCGCTAGGCCAAGGAAGTTTGAGGCAATAATGTGTCCGTGATGCCCTTAGATGTTCTCGGGGTCGCACGACGCCGCTACAATCGATGTATTCAACGAAGTCTATAGCCTCGGCCGACAGTGCCCGGTAATCTTTGAAATTTCATCGTGATGGGATAGATCATTGCAATTGTTGGTCTTCAACGAGGAATTCCTAGTAAGCGCGAGTCATCACCGCTGACTACGCCCTCGCTTCTTTGTACACACCGCCCGCCGCCCTACCGATTGAATGGTCCGGTGAAGTGTTCTGATCGCGCGAGGTGGGCGGTTCGCCGCCGGCGACGCCGCGAGAAGTCCATCGAACCTTATCATTTAGAGGAAGGAGAAGTCAGAATAAGGTTTCCGTGAGGTGAACCTCGCTGGCGATCATTGTTGATGCCTCGCAAACAGACGACTTGCGAATCGTTGAATTAATCTCGGGAGGCACACGAGGGGTCCACATTGCCCCGAAGTTGCCACTTTGTCGGGGCGCAAGAGCGCCTCGCCGCCGCTAGTGTGCCCCGGCAAAGACAACAACTATGGCCCTGCCACGACGCGCCAAGGAACTCGAACAACGGCGGCAGAGCCCCGCGATCCGGATACGGATCCCGCCGGTAAGTCGCGAGAATGGTGTCCAAAATGACTTCTAAGAATCGGATATCTCGGCTCGTGATCGATGAAGAACGAGCGAAATGCGATACTTGGTGTGAATTGCGTAATCCCGTGAACCATCGAAGTCTTTGAACGCAAGTCGCGCTCGGCCATTAGGCCGAGGGCACGCTCGCTCGGGTGTCACGCATTGCCGCCCCAACCCTGCACGCCGAACCGACGGAGGGGGAGGCGCTGGGCGAAAGTTGGCCTCCCGCGAGCATTGCCTCGCGGATGGTTGAAAACGAGCCCACGAGTGATGACCGCCACGCTCACTGCGGACGAGCGAAAGCCTCGAGCCCGACCGCGGCGCATGATGTCCCTTTGTCTAGGCCGAGACCCGCGGCAAGCAAGAAAGCGCCACAACGCTGACCCCAGTGTCGCGGGCCACCCGCCGAAGCTTAAGCATATCAATAAGCTGAGGAAAAGAAACTAACGAGGATTCCCTAGTAACGGCGAGCTAACCGAAAAGCCCACCATGAGAATCTGCCGCCTCTAAGGTCCGACCAGAAGTCCGAGAAGCGCCTCACGGCGATCGCCCAAGTCCCCTGGAAGGGGCGCCGGAGAGGGTGAGAGCCCTGCCGCGTTCGGACCGCCGCACCACGCAGGCGCCGCTTACGAAGTCGGGTTGTTTGGGAATGCACCCAATCGGGCGGTAAATTCGGCCCAAGGCTAAATACAAAGCGAGACCGATAAGTAACAAGTACCGCGAGGGAAAGATGAAAAGGACTTTGAAAAGAGAGTCAAATAGTGCTTGAAATTGCTCTGAGGGAAGCGGATGGGGCCGGGCGATGCGTCCCGGCCGGATGTGGAACGGCCACCGGCCTGGCACGATCGGCCGACGCGTCCGACGCGACCGCGCGGCGCGCCAAGCCCGGCCGTTGATATGCTCGCGAGACGCCGCCGCCAGCGTTGTGGATGGCAGCGCCGCCACGGCTGCGTTCTCAAGACTCGTTCTCGGCGCCGGCCCGCATGGTTTCTATTCGCCCGCCTTGAAACACTGACCAAGGAGTCCGACATGTGTGCGAGTCAATCCGGCGAGCAAACCCGTAAGGCGCAAGGAAGCCGATTGGTGGGAACTCGCGCCGCACCGCCGCCGACCGACCTTGATCTTCCGTGGAAGGGTTCGAGTGAGAGCATACCCGTCGGACCCGGAAGATGGTGAACTATGCCTCGAAGCGGCGGCCGTGAGGAAACTTCGTGGAGGCCCGCAGCCGATATCGACGCAAATCGCTCGTCTGACTGGGGTATAGTGGGCGAAAGACTAATCGAACCGCCTAGTAGCCGGTTCCCTCCGGTTTCTCAGATAGCCGGAGCTCATGTGCGAAGTTCTATCGTAAAGCCAATGATTAGAGGCATCGGGGCGCAACGCCGACCTATTCTCAAACTTTAAATAGGTAGGACGGCGCTGGCCGCCCGCTGAGCCACGCCACTAATCGAGAGCTCCAAGTGGGCCATTTTTGGTAAGCGTGAATCGGGCGATGCGATGAACCGAAGCCGAGTTACTGCGCTCAATCAAGGCTAACCTAGATCCCACAAAGGGTGTTGGTCGATTAAGACAAGCAGATTCGCGGGTCATGGAAGTCGAACCGCTAAGGAGTGTGTAACAACTCACCCGCCGAATCAACTAGCCCCGAAATGGATGGCGCTAAAGCGCCGACCTATACTCGGCCGTCGGCAAGTGCCAGGCCCCGATGAGCAGTGAGGGCGCTGGCGGCCGCAAAACTGGGGCG
>JAVHNK010000103.1:37500-42500 GCA_031216115.1 Senna siamea | reverse complement strand
TTTTCTAAGCATGCCTGCAAAAAATGGCACGAAAATTCGATCTCTAGCCCGAAATCCATGTCTGACATGCCACGACTCGGCCATGACAATGCCATGACAGCCACGACTACCATGACAATGTCAGACATGTCATGGCCCGCCCACGACCGAAGTCGCGACAATCGCCAAACCATTGAGTGCCGTGCAAGTGCTTGATTTATGCAAAATCTCACGTGCATATGGGGGTCCAAACTGAAGCTTATGTGCCAAGGAAGCTACCCAAGAAGTTTCGCGCAATCCTGATCATTTTCTATTTTTCCTGATTTTTGAAGGTGGAAAAATTCATAAAAATTCCACGGTGTCCAAAAATCGTGAAATTTGGTGAGGAAGCTAAACATGTTTTTCTAAGCATGCCTGCAAAAATGGCGCTGAAAATTCGATCTCTAGCCCGAAACCATGTCGGACATGCCACGACTACCATGACAATGCCATGACAGCCACGACTACCATGACAATGTCAGACATGTCATGGCTCGCCCACGACCGAAGTCGCGACATCGCCAAACCATTGAGTGCCGTGCAAGTGCTTGATTTATGCAAAATCTCACGTGCATATGGGGTCCAAACTGAAGCTTATGTGCCAAGGAAGCTACCCAAGAAGTTTCGGCAATCCGCTCATTTTCTATTTTTCCTGATTTTTTGAAGGTGGAAAATTCATAAAAATTCCACGGGTGTCCAAAATCGTGAAATTTGGTGAGGAAGCTAAACATGTTTTTCTAAGCATGCCTGCAAAAATGGCGCGAAAATTCGATCTCTAGCCCGAAAACCATGTCTGACATGCCACGACTACCATGACAATGCCATGACAAAGCCACGACTACCATGACAATGTCGTGACATGTCATGGCCTGGCCCACGACCGAAGTCGCGATTAATCGCTAAACCATTGAGTGCCGTGCAAGTGCTTGATTTATGCAAAATCTCACGTGCATATGGGGTCCAAACTGAAGCTTATGTGCCAAGGAAGCTACCCAAGAAGTTTCGGCAATCCGCCATTTTCTATTTTTCCTGATTTTTGAAGGTGGAAAATTCATAAAAATTCCACGGGTGTCCAAAAATCGTGAAATTTGGTGAGGTAGCTAAACATGTTTTTCTAATCATGCCTGCAAAAAATGGCGCGAAAATTCGATCTCTAGCCCGAAACCATGTCTGACATGCCACGACTACCTACGACAATGCCATGACAAAGCCACGACTACCATGACAATGTCAGACATGTCATGGCCTCGCCCACGACCGAAGTCGCGATTAATCGCAAAACCATTGAGTGCCGCGGCAAGTGCTTGATTTATGCAAAATCTCACGTGCATATGGGGTCCAAAATTAAGCTTATGTGCCAAGGAAGCTACCCATGTAGTTTGGGGGCAATCCGGCTTATTTTCTATTTTTCCGGATTTTTTAAAGTTTCAAAAGTTAAAATTCGTAAAATATTCTATGGGTGTCCAAAAATTATGAAATTTGAGGAGGTGGGTAATCATATTTTTCTAAGCATGCCTGCAAAAATCGTGCGAAAATTCGATCTCTAGGTACAAAAACTTATGTTGGTCGGGCGAAAAGTATATCATCTCCTCGCCGGGAGTGAATAGTTGCGCTTTGCTCTTTAGGGGGCTCATTCCTAGGTGCCATGCACCCCCTCACCCCATGCACTCAAGCTTGTCTACCCATGACTTGCAAGTGTGCTAGTGGGTGGTCCTCGAGAGAGCCAAGGTGTGGCACCGCGGTGGTCGGTCAGGTACTCCGGCCGTCGGCCGGCGAAACCGCCGGCGGCGACCGACCACCGCTTTCCAAATAACCCCAAAAAATTTCTTTTACAAAGAGGAAGGCGTTTTCAAGACGTCATGGGGATGTTGAATTGCACAAACCGGAGCCCTAACTCGCAATCTAGTATCACAATCAAGTGCTTTGAGGGTCAGGCATGTGGCGGTGTGATTCGGTTCCACGTAATCAAACGCCATGTGATGGCTTGAGAGGGCATGCGGGCGTGGTGCTAGTGTCGCGGGGTTCACCTAAATCAAGGGACATTCCTTGAACATGCTTTTGCGGGCTTGGCAACGGCGAACGTAAGGAGTCGCGACCGCCAGACCAAGGGGCTTGGGATGGGGTGGCTTGATGTGGACGGGGACACATGCATGGTATTAACCTATCTTGGCGGTGGGCATGTCCGAGGCGATTTTTGGTTGCTTCTAATTGCTTGCTTGTGGGAGTGGGGCGTGCTCTCGCATGTTCTGGAAAAACACAGTACACGATGCCATGGCCTGGTGCATGGCGGTAGCCGATCCGACCTCCTCTCCATGGCATTAACCCGCCTTGCTTGTGGGCATGTCCGAGGTGATGGAAATCGCCGCTTCTAATTGCTTGCTTGTGGGTGGGGCGTGTTCTCCGAACGCCATGGCCTGGTGCATGGTGGGAGCCGCTCCGACCTCCTCGCCCATGGCATTAACCCGCCTTGCTTGTGGGCATGTCCGAGGTGATGGTAATCGCCGCTTCTAATTGCTTGCTTGTGGGGTGGGGCGTGTTCTTCCGAACGCCATGGCCTGGTGCATGGCGGTAGCCGATCCGACCTCCTTTCCATGGCATTAACCCGCCTTGCTTGTGGGCATGTCCGAGGTGATGGTAATCGCCGCTTCTAATTGCTTGCTTGTGGGGCGGGGCGTTCTCGAACGCCATGGCCTGGTGCATGGCGGTAGCCGATCCGACCTCCTTCCATGGCATTAACCCGCCTTGCTTGTGGGCATGTTCGAGGTGATGGTAATCGCCGCTTCTAATTGCTTGCTTGTGGGTGGGGGCGTGTTCCTCCGAACGCCATGGCCTGGTGCATGGTGGGAGCCGCTCCGACCTCCTTTCCATGGCATTAACCCGCCTTGCTTGTGGGCGTGTTCGAGGTGATGGTAATCGCCGCTCTAATTGCTTGCTCGTGGGGTGGGGCGTGTTTCCGAACGCCATGGCCTGGTGCATGGCGGTAGCCGATCCGACCTCCTCTCCATGGCATTAACCCGCCTTGCTTGTGGGCATGTCCGAGGTGATGGTAATCGCCGCTTCTAATTGCTTGCTTGTGGGGCGGGGCGTTTCTCTCGAACGCCATGGCCTGGTGCATGGCGAGCCGCTCCGACCTCCTTTCCATGGCGTTAACCCGCCTTGCTTGTGGGCATGTCCGAGGTGATGGTAATCGCCGCTTCTAATTGCTTGCTTGTGGGATGGGGGCGCCTGGAACGCCATGGCCTGGTGCATGGTGGTAGCCGATCCAATCCCGATGCCATGGCCTGGTGCATGGTTGTTGCCTTTCGACATAAGATTGTTGCCTTTCGACATAAGAGTGTTGCCTTTCGACATAAGATTGTTGCCTTTCGACATACAATGGTTGCCTTTCTCGCGATGTGCATGCCTAGCGTTGTTCGATTGATGCCACCGATGCCTCCATTTGCTCGTGGTGCCCTCGGGCACGCGGGTGTGGTTCGCTTGGTGGCGCGGTTGAAGTAATACGGCCGGTGTGTGAGTGGTGATTTGATTGTTCCCGCTATCTGGTTCTGCTTGTGCATCGAATCGGCTCGCGGGCTATCCTCCTCATCCCTACCCATTGGCATTGATTGATGCCCCTGTTTTGACGGCCGATGATGGTTGCCCTTGTGTCGCCTACCCATTGATGTGGAATTTATTATCCTCCAGATGTCCTCTCCATCCATCCGCCTCCCTCGAAATATGTGGTTTGGCGAGGACCATGAAGTAGCCCTTGTGTTCCATCCGGCCACAATCGTGGGCGAGGGTGGCCTGAGGACTCACCGATCTCTGATGCAAGGCATGCCGTGGATGCAGTGGTCGCCGAATGCCCTTGCATGTCCCAACATAGACTCTAATTCTTGCATGACGATCGACTTGGCATGCTATGACCTTCTTGGCCATGTGTCGAGGGTTGTGCAAATGCGGCGGTCCGCCAAATGAGGATTGCTACCTGGTTGATCCCGCCAAAGAGTCATATGCTTGTCTCAAAGATTAAGCCATGCATGTGTAAGTATGAACAAATTCAGATCGTGAAACCGCGAATGGCTCATTAAATCGCTTATAGTTTGTTTGATGGTATCTACTACTCTGATAACCGTAGTAATTCTAGAGCTAATACGCAACAAACCCCGACTCACTAAGGGACGATTTATTAGATAAAGGTCAACGCGCTCGCCCGCTGTTCGATGATTCATGATAACTGACGGATCGCACGGCCATTGTGCCGGCGACGCATCATTCAAATTTCTCGCCTCTATCAACTTTCGATGGTAGGATAGTGGCCTACCATGGTGGTGACGGGTGACGGAGAATTAGGTTCGATTCCTGAGAGGGAGCCCGAGAAACGGCTACCACATCCAAGGAAGGCAAAGAGCGCCAAGAAATTACCCAATCCTCGACACGGGAGGTAGTGACAATAAATAACAATACCGCTCATCGAGTCCGTAATTGGAATGAGTACAATCTAAATCCCTTAACGAGGATCCATTGAGGGCAAGTCTGGTGCCGCCAGCCGCGTAATTCCAGCCCAATAGCGATATTTAAGTTGTTGCGCTTAAAAAGCTCGTAGTCGACCTTGGGTCGGGTCGACGGCCCGCCTCGTGTGCACCGGCCGCCCTTCTTCGCCGGCGATGCGCGCTCCTGGCCTTAATTGGCCGGGTCGTGCCTCCTGCGGTCGTTACTTTGAAGAAATTAGAGTGCTCAAAGCAAGCCTACGCCTGGATACATTAGCATGGGATAACATCATAGGATTCTCGATCCTATTGTGTTGGCCTTCGGATCGGAGTAATGATTAACAGTGACAATGGGGCATTCAGATTTCATAGTCGAGGTGAAATTCTTGGATTTATGAAAGACGAACAACCGCGAAAGCATTTGCCAAGGATGTTTTCATTAATCAAGAACGAAAGTCGGGGCTCAAGACGATCGATACCGCCCTAGTCTCAACCATAAACGATGCCGACCAG
>JAVHNK010000103.1:27500-32500 GCA_031216115.1 Senna siamea | reverse complement strand
CGACCGAGTCGCGACACTGCCAAACCATTGAGTGCCGCGCAAGTGCTTGATTTATGCAAAATCTCACGTGCATACGGGGTCCAAACTGAAGCTTATGTGCCAAGGAAGCTACCCAAGAAGTTTCGCGGCAATCCGGATCATTTTCTATTTTTCCGGATTTTTTGAAGGTGGAAAAAATTCATAAAAAATTCCACGGGTGTCCAAAAATCGTGAAATTTGGTGAGGAAGCTAAACATGTTTTTCTAAGCATGCCTGCAAAAAATGGCGCGAAAATTCGATCTCTAGCCCGAAAACCATGTCGGACATGCCACGACTACCCATGACAATGCCATGACAAAGCCACGACTACCATGACAATGTCAGACATGTCATGGCCTCGCCCACGACCGAAGTCGCGACATCGCCAAACCATTGAGTGCCGTGCAAGTGCTTGATTTATGCAAAATCTCACGTGCATATGGGGTCCAAACTGAAGCTTATGTGCCAAGGAAGCTACCCAAGAAGTTTCGGGCAATCCGCCATTTTCTATTTTTCCTGATTTTTGAAGGTGGAAAAATTCATAAAAATTCCACCGTGTCCAAAAATCGTGAAATTTGGTGAGGAAGCTAAACATGTTTTTCTAAGCATGCCTGCAAAAATGGCGCGAAAATTCGATCTCTAGCCCGAAACCATGTCTGACATGCCACGACTCGGCCATGACAATGCCATGACAGCCACGACTACCATGACAATGTCAGATTATGTCATGGCTCGCCCACGACCGAAGTCGCGACATCGCCAAACCATTGAGTGCCGTGCAAGTGCTTGATTTATGCAAAATCTCACGTGCATATGGGGTCCAAACTGAAGCTTATGTGCCAAGGAAGCTACCCAAGAAGTTTCGGGCAATCCGGCCATTTTCTATTTTTCCTGATTTTTGAAGGTGGAAAATTCATAAAAATTCCACGGGTGTCCAAAAATCGTGAAATTTGGTGAGGAAGCTAAACATGTTTTTCTAAGCATGCCTGCAAAAATGGCGCGAAAATTCGATCTCTAGCCCGAAAACCATGTCTGACATGCCACGACTACTACGACAATGCCATGACAAAGCCACGACTACCATGACAATGTCGTGACATGTCATGGCCTCGCCCACGACCGAAGTCGCGATTAATCGCAAAACCATTGAGTGCCGTGCAAGTGCTTGATTTATGCAAAATCTCACGTGCATATGGGGGTCCAAAATTGCTTATGTGCCAAGGAAGCTACCCAAGAAGTTTCGGGCAATCCGGCTTATTTTCTATTTTTCCGGATTTTTAAAGTTTCAAAAGTAAAAATTGTAAAATATTCTATGGGTGTCCAAAAATTATGAAATTTGAGGAGGTGGGTAATCATATTTTTCTAAGCATGCCTGCAAAAATCGTGCGAAAATTCGATCTCTAGGTACAAAAAAAACTTATGTTGTCGGGCGAAAAAGTATATCATCTCCCGCCGGAGTGAATAGTTGCGTTTTGCTCTTTAGGGGGGGGCTCATTCCTAGGTGCCATGCACCCCCCCTCACCCCATGCACTCAAGCTTGTCTACCCATGACTTGCAAGTGTGCTAGTGGGTGGTCCCTCGAGAGAGCCAAGGTGTGGCACCGCGGTGGCCGGTCGTGTACTCCGGCCGTCGGCCGGCGAAACCGCCGGCGGCGATCGACCACCGTTTTCCGGCGAACCCCAAAAAAATTTCTTTTACAAAGAGGAAGGCGCCAAGACGCTCATGGGGGATGTTGGAATTGCACAAACCGGAGCCCTAACTCGCAATCTAGTATCACAATCAAGTGCTTTTGAGGGTCAGGCATGTGGCGGTGTGATTCGGGTTCCACGTAATCAAACGCCATGTGATGGCTTGAGAGGGCATGCGGGCGTGGTGCTAGTGTCGCTGGGGTTCACCTAAATCAAGGGACATTCCTTGAACATGCTTTTTGCGGGCTTGGCAACGGCGAACGTAAGGAGTCGCGACCGCCAGACCAAGGGGGCTTGGGATGGGGTGGCTTGGATGTGGACGGGGACACATGCATGGTATTAACCTATCTTGGCGTGTGGGCATGTCCGAGGCGATTTTTGGTTGCTTCTAATTGCTTGCTTGTGGGAGTGGGGCGGCTCCTCGCATGTTCTTGGAAAACACAGTACACGATGCCATGGCCTGGTGCATGGCGGTAGCCGATCCGACTCTCCTCTCCATGGCATTAACCCGCCTTGCTTGTGGGCATGTCCGAGGTGATGGAAATCGCCGCTTCTAATTGCTTGCTTGTGGGGTGGGGCGTGTTCTCCGAACGCCATGGCCTGGGTGCATGGTGGGAGCCGCTCCGACCTCCGCCCATGGCATTAACCCGCCTTGCTTGTGGGCATGTCTGAGGTGATGGTAATCGCCGCTTCTAATTGCTTGCTTGTGGGGTGGGGCGTGCCTCCGGAACGCCATGGCCTGGTGCATGGCGGTAGCCGATCCGACTCTCCTTTCCATGGCATTAACCCGCCTTGCTTGTGGGCATGTCTGAGGTGATGGTAATCGCCGCTTCTAATTGCTTGCTTGTGGGGTGGGGCGTGTTCCTGGAACGCCATGGCCTGGTGCATGGCGGTAGCCGATCCGACCTCCTTCCATGGCATTAACCCGCCTTGCTTGTGGGCATGTCCGAGGTGATGGTAATCGCCGCTTCTAATTGCTTGCTTGTGGGGTGGGGCGTGTTCTCGAACGCCATGGCCTGGTGCATGGTGGGAGCCGCTCCGACCTCCTTTCCATGGCATTAACCCGCCTTGCTTGTGGGCGTGTCTGAGGTGATGGTAATCGCCGCTTCTAATTGCTTGCTCGTGGGGTGGGGCGTGTTCTGGAACGCCATGGCCTGGTGCATGGCGGTAGCCGATCCGACCTCCTCTCCATGGCATTAACCCGCCTTGCTTGTGGGCATGTCCGAGGTGATGGTAATCGCCGCTTCTAATTGCTTGCTTGTGGGGTGGGGCGTGTTCTGGAACGCCATGGCCTGGGTGCATGGTGGGAGCCGTTCCGACCTCCTTTCCATGGCGTTAACCCGTCTTGCTTGTGGGCATGTCTGAGGTGATGGTAATCGTCGCATCTAATTGCTTGCTTGTGGGATGGGGGCGCGCCCTCTGGAACGCCATGGCCTGGGTGCATGGTGGTAGCTGATCCAATCCCGATGCCATGGCCTGGGTGCATGGTTGTTGCCTTTCGACATAAGATTGTTTCCTTTCGACATAAGAGTGTTGCCTTTCGACATAGGATTGTTTCCTTTCGACATACAATGGTAGCCTTTCTCGCGATGTGCATGCCTAGCGTTGCTCGATTGATGCCACTGGAGGCCTCCATTTGCTCGTGTGCCCTTGGGCATGCGGTGTGGTTCGCTTGGTGGCTGGTTGA
The DNA here is from genome assembly GCA_031216115.1 of Senna siamea. NCBI lineage: Eukaryota > Viridiplantae > Streptophyta > Magnoliopsida > Fabales > Fabaceae > Senna > Senna siamea. The sequence goes on along the minus strand of JAVHNK010000103.1, from coordinate 29,107 downwards.
AGTAATACGGCTGGTGTGTGAGTGGTGATTTGATTGTTCCCGCTGGCTGGCTCGCGCTTGTGCATCGAACGCCTCGGGCTATCCTCCTCATCCCTACCCATTGGCATTGATTGATGCCCTGTTTTGACTGGCCGATGATGGTTGCCCTTGTGTCGCTTACCCATTGATGTGGAATTTATTATCCTCCAGATGTCCCTCCATCCATCCGCTTCCTCGAAATATAGGGTTTGGCGAGGACCATGAAGTAGCCCTTGTGTTCCATCCGGCCACAATCGTGGGCAGGGTGGCCGCGAGGACTCACCGATCTCTGATGCAAAGGTATGCCGTGGATGCAGTGGTCGCCGAATGCCCTTGCATGTCCCAACATAGACCTAATTCTTGCATGACGATCGTGACTTGGCATGCTATGACCTTCTTGGCCATGTGTCGAGGGTTGTGCAAATGCGGCGGTCCGCCAAATGAGGATTGCTACCTGGTTGATCCCGCCAAAGTCATATGCTTGTCTCAAAGATTAGGCCATGCATGTGTAAGTATGAACAAATTCAGATCGTGGAAACCGCGAATGGCTCATTAAATCGCTTATAGTTTGTTTGATGGTATCTACTACTCTGATAACCGTGAGTAATTCTAGAGCTAATACGCAACAAACCCCGACTCACTAAGGGACGATTTATTAGATAAAAGGTCAACGCTGGCTCGCCTGCTGTTCGATGATTCATGATAACTGACGGATCGCACGCCATTGTGCCGGGCGACGCATCATTCAAATTTCTGCCTCTATCAACTTTCGATGGTAGGATAGTGGCCTACCATGGTGGTGACGGGTGACTGAGAATTAGGTTCGATTCCTGAGAGGGAGCCCGAGAAACGGCTACCACATCCAAGCGAAGGCAAAGAGCGCCAAGAAATTACCCAATCCCGACACTGGGAGGTAGTGACAATAAATAACAATACCGCTCATCGAGTCCGTAATTGGAATGAGTACAATCTAAATCCCTTAACGAGGATCCATTGAGGGCAAGTCCTGGTGCCAAAGCCGCGTAATTCCAGCCCAATAGCGATATTTAAGTTGTTGCGCTTAAAAAGCTCGAGTCGACCTTGGGTCGGGTCGACGGCCCGCCTCGTGTGCACCGGCCGGCTCGCCCTTCGCCGGCGATGCGCCCTGGCCTTAATTGGTCGGTCGTGCCTCCGGTGCTGTTACTTTGAAGAAATTAGAGTGCTCAAAGCAAGCCTCACGCCTGGATACATTAGCATGGGATAACATCATAGGATTCGATCCTATTGTGTTGGCCTTCTGGATCTGAGTAATGATTAACAGTGACAATGGGGCATTCAGATTTCATAGTCGAGGTGAAATTCTTGGATTTATGAAAGACGAACAATCGCGAAAGCATTTGCCAAGGATGTTTTCATTAATCAAGAACGAAAGTCGGGGCTCAAGACGATCGATACCGCCCTAGTCTCAACCATAAACGATGCCGACCAGGATCACGGATGTTGCTTTTAGGACTCCGCTGCACCTTATGAGAAATCAAAGTTTTTGGGTTCCGGGAGTATGGTCGCAAGGCTGAAACTTAAAGGAATTGACTAAGGGCACCACCAGAGTG
>JAVHNK010000103.1:0-22500 GCA_031216115.1 Senna siamea | reverse complement strand
AATCCCATCATTTTCTATTTTTCCGATTTTTTGAAGGTGGAAAATTTATAAAAAATTCCACTGGTGTCCAAAAATCGGGAAATTTGGTGAGGAAGCTAAACATGTTTTTCTAAGCATGCCTGCAAAAAATGGCGCGAAAATTCGATCTCTAGCCTGAAACCATGTCGACATGCCACGACTCGCCATGACAATGCCATGACATGTGCCACGCACTACCATGACAATGTCAGACATGTCATGGCTCGCCCACGCACCGAAGTCGCGATAATCGCCAAACCATTGAGTGCCGTGGCAAGTGCTTGATTTATGCAAAATCCCACGTGCATATGGGGGTCCAAACTGAAGCTTATGTGCCAAGGAAGCTACCCAAGAAGTTTCTGGGCAATCCGCTCATTTTCTATTTTTCCTGATTTTGAAGGTGGAAAATTCATAAAAATTCCACGGGTGTCCAAAAATCGTGAAATTTGGTGAGGAAGCTAAACATGTTTTTCTAAGCATGCCTGCAAAAATGGCGCGAAAATTCGATCTCTAGCCCGAAACCATGTCGACATGCCACGACTCGCTCACGACAATGCCATGACAAAGCCACGACTACCATGACAATGTCGACATGTCATGGCCTGCCCACGACCGAAGTCGCGATTAATCGCCAAACGATTGAGTGCCGTGCAAGTGCTTGATTTATGCAAAATCTCACGTGCATATGGGGGTCCAAACTGAAGCTTATGTGCCAAGGAAGCTACCCAAGAAGTTTCGGGCAATCTGCTCATTTTCTATTTTTTCCGATTTTTGAAGGTGGAAAATTCATAAAAATTCCAAGGGTGTCCAAAAATCGTGAAATTTGGTGTGGAAGCTAAACATGTTTTTCTAAGCATGCCTGCAAAAAGTGGCGCGAAAATTCGATCTCTAGCCCGAAACCATGCCCGACATGCCACGACTCAGCCATGACAATGCCATGACAGGCCACGACTCGCCATGACAATGTCGACATGTCATGGCCTCGCCCACGACCGAAGTCGCGATAACCGCGAAACCATTGAGTGCCGTGGCAAGTGCTTGATTTATGCAAAATCTCACGTGCATATGGGGTCCAAAATTAAGCTTATGTGCCAAGGAAGCTACCCAAGAAGTTTCGGCAATCCGGCTTATTTTCTATTTTTCCAGATTTTTTAAAGTTTCAAAAGTTAAAATTCGTAAAATATTCTATGGGTGTCCAAAAATTATGAAATTTGAGGAGGTGGGTAATCATATTTTTCTAAGCATGCCTGCAAAAAATCGTGCGAAAATTCGATCTCTAGGTACACCTACAAACTTATGTTGGCTGGCGAAAAAGTATATCATCTCCTGCCGGAGTGAATAGTTGCGTTTTGCTCTTTAGGGGGGGGCTCATTCCTAGGTGCCATGCACCCCCCCTCACCCCATGCACTCAAGCTTGTCTACCCATGACTTGCAAGTGTGCTAGTGGGTGGTCCCTCGAGAGAGCCAAGGTGTGGCAATCGCGGTGGCCGGTCGTACTCCTACGGCCGTCGGCCATACGAAACCGCCGGCGGCGACCGACCACCGTTTTCTCCGGCTAACCCCAAAAATTTCTTTACAAAGAGGAAGGCGTTTTCAAGACGCTTTTTCTGGGGGGATGTTGGAATTGCACAAACCGGAGCCCTAACTCGCAATCTAGTATCACAATCAAGCGCTTTTGAGGCTCAGTGCATGTGGCGTGTGTGATTCGGTTCCACGTAATCAAACGTCATGTGATGGCTTGAGAGGGCATGCGGGCGTGGTGCTAGTGTCGCGGGGGTTCACCTAAACTGAAGGGACATTCCTTGAACATGCTTTTGCGGGCTTGGCAACGGCGAAACGTAAGGAGTCGCGACCGCCAGGACCAAGGGGGCTTGGGATGGGGTGGCTTGATGTGGACGGGAACACATGCATGGTATTAACCTATCTTGCGTGTGGGCATGTCTGAGGCGATTTTTGGTTGCTTCTAATTGCTTGCTTGTGGGAGTGGGGCGTGCCCTCTCGCATGTTCTGGAAAACACAGTACACGATGCCACGGCCTGGTGCATGGCGAGCCGATCCGACCTCCTCTCCATGGCATTAACCCGCTCTTGCTTGTGGGCATGTCTGAGGTGATGGAAATCGCCGCTTCTAATTGCTTCGCTTGTGGGGTGGGGCGTGCCCTCTGGAACGCCATGGCCTGGTGCATGGTGGGAGCCGCTCCGACCTCCTGCCCATGGCATTAACCCGCCTTGCTTGTGGGCATGTCTGAGGTGATGGTAATCGCCGCTTCTAATTGCTTGCTTGTGGGGCGGGGCGTGTCTGGAACGCCATGGCCTGGGTGCATGGCGGTAGGCCGATCCGACTCCTTTCCATGGCATTAACCCGCCTTGCTTGTGGGCATGTCTGAGGTGATGGTAATCGCCGCTTCTAATTGCTTGCTTGTGGGGCGGGGCGTGTTCTTCGAACGCCATGGCCTGGTGCATGGCGTAGCCGATCCGACTCTCCTCTCCATGGCATTAACCCGCCTTGCTTGTGGGCATGTCTGAGGTGATGGTAATCGCCGCTTCTAATTGCTTCGCTTGTGGGTGGGGCGTGTTCTCTCGAACGCCATGGCCTGGTGCATGGTGGGAGCCGCTCCGACTCTCCTTTCCATGGCATTAACCCGCCTTGCTTGTGGGCGTGTTCTGAGGTGATGGTAATCGCCGCTTCTAATTGCTTGCTCGCGGGGTGGGGCGTGCTCTGGAACGCCATGGCCTGGTGCATGGCGGTAGCCGATCCGACTCTCCTCTCCATGGCATTAACCCGCCTTGCCAGGGGCATGTTCTGAGGTGATGGTAATCGCCGCTTCTAATTGCTTGCTTGTGGCGTGGGGCGTGTTCTCTGAACGCCATGGCCTGGTGCATGGCGAGCCGCCCGACCTCCTTTCCATGGCGTTAACTCCGCCTTGCTTGTGGGCATGTCTGAGGTGATGGTAATCGCCGCTTCTAATTGCTTGCTTGCGGGATGGGGGCGCCTGGAACGCCATGGCCTGGGTGCATGGTGGTAGCCGATCCAATCTCGGCGCTATGGCCTGGTGCATGGTTGTTGCCTTTCGACATAAGATTGTTGCCTTTCGACATAAGAGTGTTGCCTTTCGACATAAGATTGTTGCTCTTCGACATACAATGGTTGCTTTTCTCGCGATGTGCATGCCTAGCGTTGCTCGATTGATGCCACCGGATGCTCCATTTGCTCGTGTGCCCTTGGGCACGCGGTGTGGTTCGCTTGCGGCGCTGGTTGAAGTAATACGGCCGGTGTGTGAGTGGTGATTTGATTGTTCTCGCTGGCTGGCCCGCGCTTGTGCATCGAATCCGTCACAAGCTATCCTCCTCATCCCTACCCATTGGCATTGATTGATGCCCTGAGCTGTTTTGACTGGCCGATGATGGTTGCCCTTGTGTCGCCACCCATTGATGTGGAATTTATTATCCTCAGATGTCCCTCCATCCATCCGCCTCCTCGAAATATGTGGTTTGCTGAGGACCATGAAGTAGCCCTTGTGTTCCATCCCGGCCACAATCGCGGGCGAGGGTGGCCAGCTGAGGACTCATCGATCTTCTGATGCAAGTAAAGCATGCCGTGGGATGCAGTGGTCGCCGAATGCCCTTGCATGTCCCAAACATAGACTCTAATTCTTGCATGACGATCGACTTGGCATGCTACGACCTTCGCCATGTGCTCCGAGGGTTGTGCAGCCGCATGGCTCCGCCAAATGAGGATTGCTACCTGGTTGATCCCCGCCAAGAGTCATATGCTTGTCTTCAAAGATTAAGCCATGCATGTGTAAGTATGAACAAATTCAGATCGTGAAACCGCGAATGGCTCATTAAATCGGGCTTATAGTTTGTTTGATGGTATCTACTACTGATAACCGTAGTAATTCTAGAGCTAATACGCCAACAAACCCCGACTCACCAAGGGACGATTTATTAGATAAAAGGTCAACGCTGGCTCGCCTCGCCGCTCGATGATTCATGATAACTGACGGATCGCACGCCTATCAGGGCTTGCACGACGCATCATTCAAATTCTCGCCTTATCAACTTTCGATGGTAGGATAGTGGCCTACCATGGTGGTGACGGGTGACGGAGAATTAGGTTCGATTCCGGAGAGAGGGCCTGAGAAATCCGCTACCACATCCAAGCGAAGGCAAGAAAGCGCAAATTACCCAATCCTGACACTCGGAGGTAGTGACAATAAATAACAATACCGCTCATCGAGTCCGGTAATCGAATGAGTACAATCTAAATCCCTTAACGCAGGATCCATTGAGGGCAAGTCCGGTGCCAGCAGCCGCGTAATTCCAGCCCAATAGCGTATATTTAAGTTGTTGCGCTAAAAGCTCAGTAGTCGACCTCGCCGGGTCGACGGTCCGCTTCAGGTGTGCACCGGCCGCCGTCCCTTCACGGCGATGCGCTCCTGGGCCTTAATCGTCGGTCGTGGCTCTATGGTCGTTACTTTGAAGAAATTAGAGTGCTCAAAGCAAGTTTCACGCCCGATACATTAGCATGGGATAACATCATAGATTCTCGATCCTATTGTGTCAATGGTCCTTCCGGATCTGAGTAATGATTAATGTGACAGTCAGGGCATTCAGATTTCATAGTCGAGGTGAAAAATTCTTGGATTTATGAAAGACGAACAATCGCGAAAAGCATTTGCCAAGGATGTTTTCATTAATCAAGAACGAAAGTCGGGGCTCAAGACGATCGATAATCCGCCCTAGTCTCAACCATAAACGATGCCGACCAGTGGATCAATGGATGTTGCTTTTAGACTACGCAAGACCTTATGAGAAATCAAAGTTTTGGGTTCCTGGAGTATGGTCGCAAGGCTGAAACTTAAAGGAATTGACTCAAGTGGCACCACCAGAGCGTGAGCCTGGCGCTACGCAATTTGACTCAACACGGAAACTTACCAGGTCCGCATTACATAGTAAGGGATTGACAGACCGAGAGCTTCTTTCGATTCTACGGGTGGTGGTGCATGGCCGTTTAGTTGGTGGAGCGATTTGTCCGGGTTAATTCCGTTAATCTAACGAGACCTCACTGCTAACTAGCTACGCGAGGCGACCCTCCGCCGCCTTCTGAGGGACTACGGCCGCTAGGCCAAGCGAAGCTCGAGGCAATAACAGGTCCTGCGGATGCCCTTAGATGTTCTGGGTCGCGACGCCGCGCTACACCGGATGTGATTCAATCCAGCCTATAGCCCTCGCCGACAAATGTGCCTGGTAATCTTTGAAATTTCATCGTGGACGGGGATAGATCATTGCAATACTGTTCGGGTCTTCAACGCAGGAATTCTAGTAAAGCCGCGAAGTCATCACCACGCTGACATTCACGCCTCGCTTCTCTTTGTACACACCGCCTTCGCCAAGCCCTACCGATTGAATGGTCCTGCGGAAGCTGGCGGTTCTGCCGGACGCTGGCGAGGTGGGCGGTTCACGCTGCCGGGCATGACGCCAGGGCGAGAAGTCCACTCAACCTTATCATTTAGAGGGAAGGAGAAGTCAGAACAAGGTTTCCGCAGGTGAACCCGCGAAGCGATCATTGCTGATGCCTCGCGAAAACCAGGGACGACTGGCGAACCGGTTGAATTAATCTCTGGGAGGCATTATCACGAGGGGTCCACATTGCCCTCGAAGCCGCCAGCCCTTTCGTCGGGGCGCAAGAGCCGCCTCAGTCCGCCGCTTAGTGTGCAGCCCTCGGCAAAGCACAACAATCTATGGTCCTGCCGACGACGCGCTGGGTAAGGAATCTCCGAACAACGTATGTAGCCTCCGCGCGATCCGGATATCTGATCCCGGCCGGTAAGTCGCGATGAATGGTGTCCAAAAATGACTTCGGAATCTGGATATCTCTGGCTTCGCAGATCGATGAAGAACGAAGTAAATAACGCCGAGTACTTGGTGTGAATTCGCGTAATCCCGTGAACCATCGTAGTCTTTGAACGCCAAGTCGCGCTCGGGCCACAGGCTTCGAGGGCACGCCCGCTCTGGGTGTCACGCAGATTGCCGCCCCAAACCCGCACGCCCGAATCGATCGGAGGGGGAGGCGCCACGGTGCGAAAGTTGGCCTCCCGCGCTTAGCATTGCTCACGTGATGGTTGAAAACGAGCCCACGAGTGATGACCGCCACGCTCACTGCGTGTGACGAGCCGAAAGCCTCGAAAGCCCGACCGCGGCGCATGATGTCCCTTTGTCTAGGGTCATGAGACCCGCGGCAAAGCAAGAAAGCGCCAAACGCGTATCTCCCGTGTCAGCAAGCTGGCCACCCGCTGAAGTTTAAGCATATCAATAAGCGATGAAAAGAAACTAACGAGGATTCCCTAGTAACCGGGCGAGCAACCGTGAAAAAGCCCACCACCATGAGAACTCTGGCCGCTCTCGCCGTCCGAATTGTAGTCTCTGAGAAGCGTGCCCCTCACGGGGCATGATCGCCCAAGTCTCCTCTCGAAGGGGGCGCTGGAGAGGGTGAGAGCCTGTCAGTGTCTCTGACTCGCCGCACTACCGAGGCGCCGCTTGGGGTTTACTGAAGTCGGGTTGCTGGGAATGTTCAATCCCACCTGGGCAGAATTCCGGCTCAAGGCTAAATACATGTGCGAGACCGAGTAATGTAACAAGTACCGCTGAGGGGAAAGATGGAAAAGGACTTTGAAAAGAGAGTCAACAGTGCTTGGAAATTGCTTCCGAGGGAAGCGGACGTGGCCGGGCGACGGCCCCGGCCGGATGTGGAATCCGCCACAGCCGGCCTGGCCGATCGGGTCGGGACGGCCCGACGCTGAACATAGGGCGCGCCCAAGTCTGCCAGTTGTTGATATACTTCGCTGAGACGCCGCTGCCGCGGCTAGGATGGCAAGGGCAAGGCCACGCGGCGTGCTCGGCACTCAAGATCATGTTTCGGGCGTCAAGGCCATAGGGTTTCATATTCGCCCGCTCTTGAAACACCTGACCAATTCGCGAGTCTGGACATGTAAGCGAAGCCAACGGGCGAGCAAAACCCGTAGGGCGCAAGCGAAGCCGGGACAAGGGAACCCCGCTGGCCGTGACCGCCGACCGACCTTGATCTTTCCTCGTGGAAGGGGTTCGGAAGTGAGAGCATACCTGTCGCGACCGAAAGATGGTGAACTATGCTCCTGAAGCGGGCGGCCAGAGAAGGCCTTCGCGGAGGCCCGCAGCAAATGATATCGACGTGCGGCAAATCGCTCGCCTGACTTCGCTGGGTATAAAGTAAAGACTAATCGAACCGCCTCAAGTAGCTGGTTCCCTCCTGGGTTTCCTCAGATAGCCGCGAGCTCATGTGGCAAGTTCTACTTCTGCGTAAAGCCAATGATTGGGAGGCACGCGGGCGCAACGCTTCTCGACCTATTCTCAAATCCTTTCTTAGTCAATAGGTAGGGCCACGGCCGCCCGCTGAGCACGCGCCACTAATCGTAGAGCTCCAAGTGGGCCATATTTTGGTAAGCAGACCTGGCGAGGCAAAGGGATAGAATCCCGGCCGAAGTTACATGGCGCTCCAATCGCGCGCCTAACCTAGATCCCCACAAAGGGTGTCGGGTCGACACACAGACAAAGCATTCTGGTCATGGGAAGTCGAACCGCTAAGCAGAGTGTGTAACAACTCACCGGCCGAATCAACTCAGCGCCTCCTCAAAATGGATGTGGCGCGTAAAAGCGCCGCGACAATTTTATACTTTCTACGCCGTACGGGGCAAGTGCCAGGCCTCGGATGAGTAGGAGGGGCCGCTACTCGCGTGCTAGAAACTTGGGCGAGCCCTGGCATGAGCGCCGGTCGGTTTGCAGATCTCCTGGGTGGGTAGTAGCAAATATTCAAATGAGAACTTTGAAGGCCGGCAAGAGGGGGAAAGGTTCCATGTGAACGTGGCACTTGCACATGCCGGGTTAAGGCCGATCCTAAGAGACTGGGGAGGTTCGTTCGACAGCTGGCAACACGCCGGCAGAGACTTCCGAAGGGAATCGGGTTAAAAATTTCGAACCGGGACGCGGCGGCCGACGGCTAACGTTAGAGTCCGGAGACCTTCGCCATGGGCCTCGGAAGAGTTCTCTTTCTGCGCTTAACTACCGCCCACTCGAAACGCCGCCACCGGAGGTAGGTCCACTGGGCCTGAAGAGCACCAAGCACGTCGTCAGTGTGCCCTAAGTCCTGGCCGGCTACGGTCCTTTCGGAAAATTCGGAGGACCGGTGCTCCTCCGCACGCCCGGCCGATCATAACCGGCATCAGGTGCTCCACAGGTGAACAAATGTCCTGGGTCGATGGAACAATGTAGTGTGCAAGTGGAAGTCGGCAAAATGGATCCGTGAATCCTCGGAAAAGCGATCGCTCGGTGGGCTGGGCACTGGGTCCATCAACTCCGTCTTGGCCGGTTCTACGGATCAAGGCTTCAGCCGCCTCATGGCGGCAGAGCTGGGGTCGCCGCGCGTACGCTGCCAAGGTTTCACGGGGACTCGGATCGAACGGTTCTTCGGTTCTTCGTCCTCCCCAAGGGCAAGCCGAACAATCGATCAGAACCGGGTAAACGACAAGGGCGAATCCGATCACATTAAAAACAAAGCATTGCGATGGTCTCTGGCGATGTCGACGCAATGTGATTTTCGCCGCTCAATGTCAAAGTGAAGAAATTCAACCAAGCCGGTAAACGGCTGAGTAACTCACGGTACTCTCTTTAAGTTGTAGCCAAATGCTCCTCGCCATCTAATTAGTGACGCCGCGCATGAATGGATTAACGAGATTCTACCTCAGTCTCCTCGGCCTACTATCCAACAAACCGGTCACACGCAAGGAACTGCTGGCCATGGTAATCAGCGGGAAAGAAAGACTCACTGCTGGAGCTTGACTCTAGTCCGACTTTTGTGAAATGACTTGAGAGGTGTAGGATAAGCTGGGAGCCTGGAGACTACAAAGTGAAATACCACTACTTTTTAACGTTATTTTACTTATTCCGTGAACCTGAGGCGTGGCAACGGCGCCTCTTGGGACCTGCTCGCCTCATGCAGCCGATCCCGCGAAGACATTGTCAGGTGGGAGTTTGGTCAAGTGCAGACATCCGTTAAAAGATAACGCAGGTGTCCTAAGATGAGCTCAACGAGAACAGTAAATCTCGTGGTGGAACAAAAGTGGTAAAAGCTCGCTTGATTCTCGATTTCCAAGATTTAATACGTAATCCGCAGGAAAGCGCGTGGCCTTCATCGATCCTTAGTCCTCTCGGAATTTGAAGCCGAGGTGTCTTAAAAGTTACCACAGTGATGCTAATCGCTTGTGGGCAGCCAAGCCGCTCATAGCGACGCTGCTTTTTGATCCTTCGATGCCCGGCTCTTCCTATCATTGTGAAGCTAGACCACCAAGTGTTGGATTGTTCACCCACCAATTGTCAGGAACGTGTCAAGCTGGGTTTAGACCGTCCGCGGAGATTGTGCTAGTTTTACCCTACCGATGATAGTGTCGCGAATAGTAATTCAACCTAAGACGAGAGGAACCGCATGATTCGCGACAATTGGTCATCGCGGCTTTGGTTGTAAAAGCCAGTGGCGCTGGTTACCGTGGCGCTGGATTATGACTCGAACGCTTCTAAGTCGTAATCCCGCCAGAAGCGATGCATGTGCCCGCCGCTTGTTTGCCGACCAGCAAGCAGGGCCTTGGCCCCCAAAGGCACGCGGTCGTTGGTGGATCCTGCAGGGATCTCGCGATCAATCGCCCGACGCCTTTGAACAAATTCCCACCGGAAATACGGTAGAATCCTGCGCATTTACTTTAAATCACGCTGACGGGTATTGGTGGCAGAGTATGGCTGCACTAAGGCCACGATCCACCGAGATTCAGCACTTCTTGTTGCTTCGATTCGCCTCCTCCTCCCTTTACTTCTCAAAATCCGCCCACTTTAAGAATTACGGAATTTCTAAAATCGAGGTAAGCGAAGATCAAATAAAATGCCAACAATTATACTCAAGTCCCAACCATCACATGCGCTTTTACACCTTCACACATGCCTTTGTTATCTATATGGACATGGCCAGGGCTCTTGGTCTGTGGGTGCCTCCATAAGCTACCTAAGAAATTCCTGAGGCCAAGAGAACGAGTAGTGGTCGGGAAATTATCACAACTTACCCACGGCAAACTTTAGCTACAAAGCGATTCCCTTCACATGCTCCAAAACATGCCATGAAGTCACAAGACTTCAATCATGGCAGATGTGCCACGACAACGCCATGACAAATGCTCGTGACATGTCACGGCTCGCCACCTAATCGAAGCTCGCCGACAATCGCCACAACCATTGAGTGCCGCGGCAAGTGCTTGATTTATGCAAAATCTTCACGTGGCATATGGGGGTCCAAACTGAAGCTTATGTGCCAAGGAAGCTACCCAAGAAGTTTCAAGCAAGCAATCCCGGATCATTTTCTATTTTTCTCCCCGATTTTTTTGAAGGTGGAAAATTCAAAATTGTAAAAATTCCATTACTGGGTGTTCCAAAAATCGTTGAAATTTGGTGAGGAAGTCAAACATGTTTTTCTAAGCATGCCTGCAAAAAATGGCGCTGAAAATTCGATCCCTAGGTACCTGAAAACCTTATGCTGGTCGGACATGCCATTTACTCGCAAGCCATGACAATCGTTACCATGAGAGAAAAAGACTCAACATTGCTCTCTCAGAAGCCACTATCACTGGTCAGCGCCTCACGACTCCAGTCGCTATGCCCGACCAAACCATTGAGTGCCGTCGCAAGTGCCACGATTTATGCAAAATCTCACGGGCACCCGCTATGGGGTCCAATGCCCCACATGAAGTTTATGTGCCAAGTGAAAGCGTGGACTCAAGAAGTTCATTGGCCTGCCTACCATTTTTATGCCCCGCCTTTTCCGACGATTTTTGAAGGAAGCCATTTCATAAAAATATCCACGGGTGTCCAAAAAATCGTGACAATTTGGTGAGGAAGCTAAACATGTTTTTCTAAGACATCGAGGCTCGAGGCTTGACATGGCGCGAAAGACCGTAGGTGTCGTGATTCCCAGCCTGGGCTACCAAACCTCTGGTCTGTAAGGACATGCCAATGAGAAGCTACCCAAACAATGCCATGACAGGCCAAGATCAATCATGACAATGTAACTTGGACCACATGTCATGGCCAGCTCGCTTCATCGAATGAGTCGCTTATTGACCCAGCGCTAAAACCATTGAGTCGTCGCAGGCAAGTGCTTGATTTATAAAATCTCACGTGCATATGGGTCCAAACTGAAGCTTATGTGCCAAGGCGAAGCTACCCAAGAAGTTTCGGGCTACAATCCGGCTCATTTTCTATTTTTCCTGCATTTTTGAAGGTGGGGAAAAATTCATAAAATCTCCACGCGTGTCCAAAAATCGTGAAATTTGGTGAGGAAGTTAAACATGTTTTTCTTTCTAAGCATGCCTCGCAGAAAAAATGGCGCTAGAAAATTCGATCTCTAGCCTGAAAATCATGCTCCGGACATGCCACGCACTCGGGCCATGACAATGCCATGACAGGCCACTTACTCAGTCATGACAATGTCGTGATATTGTCATGGCTCCGCTTCACGACCGAAGTCGCTGACAATCGCCAAACCATTGAGTGCCGGCAAGTGCTTTGATTTATGCAAAATCTCACGTGCATATGGGGGTCCAAAAATTGCTTATGTGCCAAGCTGAAGCTACCCAAGAAGTTTCGGGCAATCCTAAGCTTTATTTTTCTATTTTTCCGGATTTTTTAAAGTTTCAAAAAGTAAAATTGCATAAAAAATTCCACTGGGTGTCCAAAAATCGCGGAAATTTGAGGAGGTGGGTAATCATATTTTTTTCTAAGCATGCCTGCAAAATCGTGTGCGATAAATTCGATCTCTAGGTACAAAAAAACTTATGTCGGACATTGGCGAAAAGTAGTGGCATCATTCTCCCCTGTCGGAGTGAATAGTCATGCGTTTTGACGCTTTGAGGTGGGTTTCATTCCCAGGTGCCATGGTAACCCCCTCACCCCATGCACTCAAGCTTGTCTACCCATGGACTTGCAAGTGTGCTAGTGGGTGGTCCCCTCGAGTAGAGCCAAGGTGTGGTAACGCTGTGGTCGGTCGTGTACCTGGTCGTCGGCCGGCGAATAAACCCGGCGGCGCGACTTCATCACTGTTCTGGCAATGAACTCCAAAAATTTCTTTTACAAAGAGCATGCGTTTTCAAGATCGCTCATGGGGGATGTTGGAACAGATCAAACCGGAAGCCCTAATCCTCGCACCTAGTATCACAATCAAGCGCTTTTGAGGGTCGCAGATGTGGCGTGGTGTGATCTCGCGTTCCGGCCATAATCAAACGGCCACGTGATTGCTTGAGAGGGCATGCAAGCGTTGGTGCTAGTTGTCGCCGGTTCACCTAAACCTAAGGGACATTCTTTGAATGCCAAGCTTTATGGCTTGGCAAACGCATGCAACAGGCGTAAGTCGCGATCGCGATCAAAGACTGCGGCCTGGGACGGGCAAGTGGCATGACTGTGGACTGGGACACATGCATGGTATTAACTCTCGATTTTATGCAGGGCATGTTCCGAGGCGCATTTTTGGTTAAGCTTTCACCGTTGCTTGCCAGTGGGAGTGGGGCGCGTTCTGCATGTTCTTCTCGGAAAACACAGTGTAATATCGAGCGCAGGCCTGGTGCATGGCTGTAGCCTCGATCCCGACTCTCCTCTCCATGGCATTAACCCGTTCTGCTTGTGGGCATGTTCTCGAGGTGATGGAAACGTCGCTTCTAATTGCTTTCGCTTGTGGCGGCGTGCTCCTGAACGGCGGCCTGGTGCATGGTGAGCTGCTCGATTTCTCGCCCATGGCATTAACCCGCTTTGCTTGTGGGCATGTTCGAGACAGAATCGCCGCCGACCGCTGACAGGGGCGGGGGCGCGTTCCTCTGAACGCCAAGCGGCCTGGGTGCATGGTAGAGCCGTTCCGACTCCGTTTTCCAAGGTGGCATTAACCCGTCTTGGCCAGTGGGCATGGTTCGGAGGTGATGGTAATCGTCGCTTCTAACTGCTTGCTTGTAGGGTGCGGGCGTGCCTCTGCGAACGCTTACATGGCGGTTTGGGTGCATGGCGTAGCCGATCCGACCTCCTTTCCATGGCATTAACCCGCCTTTGCCAGGGTGCATGTTCGAGGTGATGGTAATCGCCGCCGTAATTGCTTGCTTGTGGGGTGGGGCGTGCCTCTTCCGGAAACGCCATGGCCTGGTGCATGGCGTGAGCCGATCCCGGACTTCCTTCTCCATGGCATTAACCTGGTTCGCTTGTGGGCATGGTTCGAGGTGGCGGTAATCGCCGCCAATTGCTTGCTTGTAAAGGGCGGGGCGCGTTCTCTGGAACGCTGCATGGCCTGGTGCATGGTGCAGAGCCGATCCCACTCTCCTCTCTCCATGGCATTAACCCGCTCTTGCTTGCAGGGTATGTTCCAGGTGTGACGGTAATTCGCCGCCACTCAGCCGCGGCTCGTGGCTGGGGCGTTCTTCCGAACGCCATACCTGGGTGTGCATGAGCGTGTAGCCCATCCGACTCTCCTTTCCATGGCATTAACCCGCCTTGCTTGTGGGCATGTTCGGAGGTGATGGGTAATCGCCGCTTCGTAATTGCTTGCTTGTGGGGTGGGGCGTGCTCTCCGGAACGCTGATGGCTTCCGCGTATGGCGAGGCCGCTCGGACCTCCTTTTCCGCGGCGTTAACCTGGCTCTTGCTTGTGGGCAGCGTTCCTGAGGTGATGGTAATCGTAAAGATTGCTTGCTTGTGGGATGGGGCGCCCTCGGAGCGCCATGGCCTGGGTGCATGGTGGGGCATCAATCCCGATGCCATGGCTGGTGCATGGTTGTTGCCTTCGCATAAGATTGTTGCCTTTCGACATAAGAGTGTTGCCTTTCATAAGATGTTGCCTTTCGACATACAATGGTTGCCTTTCTCGCGATGTGCATGCCTAGCGTTGCTCGATTGATGCCTTGGATGCCTCCATTTGCCGTGCCCCCTTGGCATGCGGGGTGTGGTTCGTTTGGTGGCGTTGGTTGAAGTAATACGCTTTGGTGTGAGGTGGTGATTTGATTGTTCTGTTGGTGGCTCGTGCTTGCTTCGAAACGGGCTGCGGGCTATCCTCTTCATCCTTGTACTCGATGAAGAATTTGACCTTTGAGAAACTTATGATGAAATTATTTCTATTTTGCATGTCATCTGAGAACTTTATTATGTTGTATGGGTCCTTTTAATCTTAGTGTTTCATGCTTTGGTTGTTGGTAAGTAATTTAGTGTTATCCTACTATGTAGTGGAGTTGATCGGTTCAAGCGGCAGTTTGCGCATCTTGAGGAGCACTATGGCAAAGGCAAACAAAGCACTCCATTGCAGAGACAGCATGCTTCTTTACCTAGGTAAGTTTTGATTAAATATCTGGGGATTTGGGCAGTTACTGGGTTTAGAGTAGTGTTATTTTCTTGATCCATTCCAAACTATGAAGCTGTTTAAATACAGAATTAGCAGACTGAGAGGCAGCCCTTCTGTCTTGTTCTTTTTTGAGATTTTTTTTTTTTTAAATAATTTATTATACACAATCATTCAAATGTTGCATTGGATGAGTAGACACATTAGAAAAGATAGGATTAAAAATGATTGCAACAGAGAAAAAGTTGGAGTAACACCCATTGTAAAAAAGTTAATAGAAACATGCCTTAGGTGGTTTTGCTATATACGAAAGAGACCATTAGAAGCTCCTCTACGAAGAGTTAATCAAATGGAAGATAGTTTAATAACTAAAGGTAGAGGGAGACCAAAGAAAACAATAGAAAAACTTATTAAGATGGATATAACTATGAATAACCTAACAATACAAATGAGCTAAGATAGAATACATTGGTGGCGCTTGATCTTTGTAACTGACTCTACCTAGTGAAAAAAGGCACTGTTTGTTGTTATTATACACAATCATTCCTCTTGATAAATGAGGCTATCTGACAGGCCTATGAAATAATACCTTTTTGGAGTCATATGCATTGACTATCGCAATATCACTTTTCCAGAGAGCGAGTACCTGCTCCCAGGGATGAGGATGGTCAAAACAATGATTTTGAAAGGCGAACTGCTGCTTCTGTTGAAACAACCCTTCAGAGTCCTCCAAGATCTGATGGGACAGATGCTGGAAACTCAAATGGATCCTCCAAGCTAAACCAAAGTTCACGTAGCCTGTTGAAGAGTGCCAGCATCAGTGCTTCCAAGTGTATAGGTGTGAAGCCAAGTAAAGATCCAGAGGTAATGAACTCTATCTTGTCAAATTCATGGTTCTTTTTGACCATGGTTTCTGTCCTTGTGTTAGAAGAAATGGATTGGTATAAGCTTGAGATTACATTAGGAGATCCAATAGTTTGGTTTGGTCCTTTTTTTCTAATTGAGATCATTGTTATCTTGAGATTTGCCATGTCTGTCATACCTTTCTTCGTTTTCAAAATCTAGAGTAAAAATGACAGGAAACCTTCCAAAGGACCCTCTTACTCCTGCCCCTTCTTATTTTCATTTTTCTTGGGAAAGATACAATTCATAATTGTTTTGGTCTGTCTATTTGTGATAGTTGATGTATATTTTAATCAAACTATAAACAAGAGACATCTGGCTTCAAATGACAAATGATGTTTAATTCAAGTTTATAGTCATAGAATACTTTTTTTGGCTGTTAATGTTTTCTGTAATATTATTGCCATAGGAGGAGCCTATTGCTGAGGTCAATGAAGAGGAGTTGATGGGTTGACAGAGAAGGTTGATGCCCTCCATGCTTAGTGCAAGACTATTTAATTTTATCTTACTTTTGTAAAGACTCAGGAAGCATTAATCACATGCTGTTCCCACATCACCCTCTGCCCTATGTTCACAAAGAGAAAAAGAATTTTGTGCATAGAGGTTTTAAGGAATGCTAAAAATTCAACCATATTTCTCGTAGAACATACCTCTAAGTCTCCATTGTAAGAGTCTTGTAGTTAACTATTTATGTATTCCACTGAGAGGCTTTGTAAACCATACATTAATTATGAAACGGCAGAGAGGGGAGCTCTCGGTTACACTAGTTTCAGTTAAATAGTGTTGAGATTTGCCCAAGGTCTGATCTACAAATAGACTATATATATTCTTATTATGGGAACACCAATTGGAATGTATCAGAAGGCAGATTTTGTGTTATCAGATTTTCAAGAGATGTAATAATTGGAAATGATGTGTGTGTGTGTGTGTGTGTATATATATATATAATGTTTTTACCAAAAAATTTGATGACAAAATATATAAATAGAAAGTTATACTTAAAATTTGCCCTCCTAATGTAACACCTAACACTGATTGCGCCCGCAAAATAATATCTTCACGCTTACTAAAATTGCTCGCACGCAAATTTGGATGGGTAACACTTATATGTCTGAGCAAATTGTAATTATTGTAGGTGCTTCTGCTCTTATCAGTTTTTTTTGTTGAGAAAAAGTCCTCAAAACTATAGCTAAATATCATATCACTCACATAAATTTATTTATAACAAATTATTCTCTTAAAATATAAAAAATTGTAAAACTATCAACTTGAGGTTAATTTTAGTTGATTTTTTAACAATGCGCCTTGCACTGAGCCATTTAGTTCCTTGTCGCCAGTCAAATCAAAGAGAAATGCAGATTTACCCAAGAAAAAAAAAATCCATAACAAATGCAGAGCCCTCGGAGAAACACAGACAGCATTGAAACCTGTTCATCCTCCACACCTTATCTTCCTTCTCTTTCTTCTGTTGTGTTTGTAATGCCACTAAGTTCTGTTTTTTTTTTTTTTTTTTTCTAATCTTTCTACCCTTGAGTTCCAAAATCCAAACAGAATATTGATGTTCATAAAATGACAAATGAATGCACAGATGTATATAAATCACAGATAAATTCATAGTAAGTGTACAATCATTCATTGATCATAGTTACTTCAAAATGTAAGAAAAACAGAGCAATATGTTCATGTACATATTTATGTATACATAGGATAGTCTTCAAGAAGCGTACCTGTTGATGATACAGGATTTGCCATTGCTGAGGATGAGCGAGGGAGTGTCTGCAACCTACAAACTTTGCATGTTGCTCCTTACAGTCGAGAGAGTGAGAAGAGAGAGAGCCACAAGGAAGTGTCAAATGTGAGAGTATACAAAATAGGCTAAAAATTTTTGTGGACCTTTGGTGTATATTGACCAAAAAAGGTTAAATTACCCATATCCACAAAAAATAGTGAGGATAATAGGAATATATATTTTTAATTAAGATTCAATAAAATGTGATTAATTTATAATATTTGATTAATATTAATCTATTAATTTCAACAATCTCTCACATGAATAATATTAATCAAATATAAAGATAATCACCAGAGTAAATCTCTCTCTCTTATTCTTAGTTAGTAGTATGATATGTCGATTACTGACTAACACAGAGCTATAGGTTAGCTTCTTTACCTAAAAGAGTTTGCATGCAATCAAACCTATTAATGATTACTTACATTCAATACAAAGAACTAATCCATTAGTCTATAAATAAAACAAAAAAAAAATTGCCCAATTAAATAGGAAAACTAGTGAAATAAATAATAAACAAAGTCTCAATAATTGCAAAAATGGAATACGTAATGAATAATTAAAATAAAATATTCATGAATTAATCAAAACTCTCACTAAACTTAAGCTATATCAAAAGATTCTATCAAACCCATATGAGTGACATGATTTTTAAATACTCCTCCAGGTAAGCCTTTGGTTAAGGATTCGCTAGTATATGCTCACCAGAAATGTGAACCAAACAAGTATGAGATTAAAAAATCTTTTTCCTAACGAAAAGGAACTTAACATCAAAATGTTTAGTGCGAATAAAGTTCCTTTGTTCTTGAGAAAAGCACACAGCAGATGAATTATCGCAATATATGGTCAGAAAATGTGATATAGAATAAAAAAGATGCATGCCAGGTATCAATGTAACAATCGAAAGAGTTTTTAAAAGATAAAATCGAACTTTTAACCCTAATTCCTTTTAAACGGAGGCTGGCACATATTTTGAGGAGGAGGATTGGCAACAGAAGGTCTTTCGAAGTCAGAAACACGATCAAATGGAAAGAAATGCAATCGCGATCGAAATCGATAGAAGGCGTTTAGTGTGTCAATTTCAGACGACGAGGCCAAAACCTTTGCATAAAAATGCGTGCGATGTGCGGAAGGATGCCGACACCTAAAGTATCCCCGGGTGGTCCAAGAAAAGTCAGAATCGCCCCCGGAAGCTTTAAATTTCTCAAATTCCCTTCATTTCTCTCAAATCTCTCTCTCTCCTCACCTCACTTTCTCTCTCCTCTCTCTCCTCCTTCCTCTACCGTGGCGCCACTACAGCCACCGTGGCGCCATCCGCACACCAATCGACAGCCCTCGCCACCCACAACCTCCAGCAACCACCCACGGCCACCAACGCGCCAGCGCCGAAAAATGCCACTTTTCTCCTCCACTAAAACTTCGCCTTTCGGATCGTCGTCGTGCCACGGTTGGCGTCCGCCCCCACCACCGTAGCTGAGCTGCCAGCTTCCTCTAGCGGATCACCAACGACGACGAGCGGCGACGCGCCGGATCGAGGCAATCTTCGTCCGTCGTGCGTGAATCTTTGTGGCGAAAATGCCATCAAATGGCGTGAACCGCGCGCCACCACAATATTCAGATTCCTGGACTTTCGGGCTTCACCGTGGTGTAATTTTCGAGGCAAACCGCACCTCTCCGTCGTCGTGCCCGTCGTGCGAGCTTCAACATACACCGAGAAACCGAGACCACCGAGACGAAATCCCATCATCCGATCACATTGGTAAGGTCCGATTTCACAAAAAATGATGATATCTGACTGAAATAGATGCCGAACGTAATTAGGCAATAAATTGACCTAGGTATTAGGGCAACCAGACTTAGAATTGTTAAACGGATGACGTGACAAGCTTGAATATTCATTTAAATGTCCAAGGAAATTAATTGGCTCAAAAATTGGGATTTCGTGAAGTACTGAATCGATTAGGAGCGACGAGGAGACCAGGTAGGATAATTTACGCTTCCCGAATCCCAGATTTGACCTAGTGGATACCTGAACGATTTAAATTATTTGCATAGATTTTCGTCTTTGCTTCGATGGAATAAATTGCATGCCTGTGTGCTGAAAACCCTAATCGCATGTTAGACGTTTTGTTTATCGAGTTTAGATGCCATTAGGATGGATTTACTTAGGGTTGGGTACTTGATAGCCGGTATGGGACGACTGTTAAGTATCCCAAGTACAGGGAGTTTTTTTTAAACGAGATTGTTTTTATCAGATTTAGCTTATACTGTGTTAGGGATCATGCAATAAATCAGGACGACCCTAAGAAAGGTTTAAGGAGTATAAGGGGGGATAGCCTACACGGGAAAACGTTGTGATTTAGGCGTAATACCCTAGAACCCTGAGGAATAGCCCACTGTGAGCATGTGAGTTTGAATAGACTGTATGAGGATGAGAATTGGCGTATGTGCACATGCTAAGGGATGCCCTAGATGTTGATTCTCACCCTGTCCTTGAGTGAGTGATTGGTGTTGCGGATCACACTCACAATATAGGCTTGATTTGGGTGATTGGTGTTACGGATCACACCCAATGATAAGAGAGGTATTCTCTCTAGATGACGTGCAATTAGATGAAGATTTAGACTTGGTTACAGCGGATTTGTAGCCAACGTGGATTTAGATAAACTGGGCATGGGATTTTATTTGAATTCGAGTATTGATTTTAAAAGAAATGGATTTTTATGATTTTGACAAATTGCAATTTCCATGTGATAAAACGATTTTAAAGATAAGGTATTTCTTGTTTTAACCGATTTCGGAAGATGATTTCGATGTTCGCATTGAGTATTCAACCAAATTTTACTATATTTGAAATGTAAATTATTCTACTGGGATTTTATATCTCACCAGGTTGTTTACTCAGATGAACAGGGACAAGGACAGGAACCTAGACAATAGCTGGACGATGATTTGATGACAGATAGATGAGAAGCTTAGTCTAGGCTTGAATTTTATTGTATATATTTTGATGACGTTGCTGTATATTGGTTTCTATTATTTATGTTTTTTGTAGTGATTGGATTGACTGTATATGTATAAATCAATTACTGTTGTATTTGGGATATGTTAAAATACTGAGAGAAACTCTGGATTTTGGTAGGGTGTACTGCTATAAACTTGTGAGTTTAAGTTGGAATGCATATGAATGTATGATGTGATGTCTATATGAGTTTTAGATTTAATTCCAGAGTAATTTATGATGTATGTATGTATAATTAGTTAGCTGCGTGTGAATTAGGGTTGAACGGAATCCAAATGGACAACGGGAAGTCTATTTGGGTTACGCTCAACCAGTAGCGATCCCCTGACATTCCCACATCGGGAATAACTATGTAAACCAACCCATATGCTTCCGCTAATCAGATAAGCATCGCGTATGTTGTATTAGGGGGTCGTTACAATCAAATTCCTCAAGTATATGGCTAGCGGGTAGCCTTATAAAAAGTGACATATTTTGCTTCCATAGTTGAGGTAGTTGTAATAGATTGCTTGACACTTTTTCATGAAACAACTCTTCCGAAATCATAAAGATGTATCTAGAAGTAGACTTACGATCATCAATGCATGATGCAGATCTGAATTAAAATAGAAAATAATCTCAAAGGATCATAATTTCTGTAAGTTAACATATAATGCTTTGTACCCTAAAAGTACCTCACGACTTTCTTAGTAGTTTTCCAATGGTCATAACCAAGATCACTTAAGTATCTTCCAAGCACATTAATTGCAAAAGAAAAGTCCAGATGCGTACACACTTGAACATAGATAAGGCTGCCAACTACAAGAGCATATAGAATTTTATCCATTGCAGTCCTCTTATCATCATTATAAGACATTGAGATTTAAACAAACTCTCACCTTTCTAAGCAAGCACAAGCAATGCAAGAGTGTATGTTAAATTTCTTTAACCCTCTATTAAGGTAACTCGCTTGAGACAAGCCTAACATAACACGATCTGTCAAGATGGATCTAAATACGTAGAATAAATGAGACCTCACTCAGATCTTTCATATTGAAGTGGCATGAAAACATATGTTTTATCTCATTTAAAAAATTTACTGAGTTACTAGCTAACTGGATGTCATCAACATAGAGAATTAGAATTACAAAATTGTTGCCATCAAATTTTTGATAAATACACCAAAAAGAAATATTCTTAGTAAAGCTAAGAGAGGTAATTACCTCGTCAAATTTCAAGTACCATTTTCTAGAAGCTTGTTTCAGCCTATAAATATATCCATTTAAATTGAACACAAGATGCTTTTTACCAGCCTCTACAAAAAAATCTGGCTATGTTAGATATACATTTTTAGGAAAATTCCAATTAAAGAAAGAATTGTTGACATCCATCTGGTGAAGTTTAAGGTCAAATTTTGCAATAAAAGCCATGAATACCCTGAAAGCATCCTTTGTAGAAATTAGAGAGAATGCCTCTGTATAGTCAATACCCTCCTTTTGATTATAGCCTTTAGCTACTAATATGGATTTATACCTTTCAATCTCACCACTAGCTCCTCTTTTGGTCTTAAAGACTCATTTAAAACCAACAGGTTTATGTTCTTATGGAAATTTAATGAGTTCTCAAATATGGTTGTGAAATATAGATGTGATCTTATCATCCAAGGCTCTCAACCATTTAGAAGAATTAGAACTAGATATTGCCTTATTATAAGTGATAGGATCTATGTCATAAGCAATATCATATTTACATTCTTATAGATAAACAACATAATCATCTGGGATTGCAAGTTTGCAAATTCTCTAGGATTGTCTCAACTCAATAGCATGCTCTGAAAATCTATGGCAGGTGGATTATTTTACATGTCATCTAGATTTTCAATTATAAGATCACCTCTATCAATACCAGTAACAACAAATGGAAATGGTAAGGTCGTGAGGGCAAAATAGTATATTCATCATGAAAGCTAATGATTCTTGGCACACTTCTCCCACTATCCAAGTCATCCTTAAAAAAATTGCTCTATCAAATTCAATGAATCTAGAAGTGTGAGAATGATAATAAAATTTATAACCCTTGATCCAACCCAATACCTAATAAAGAAACCACTGAAAGTTCTTGAATCAAGCTTGTTGGTGAGGATTATCTAGTCTCACCTCTGCTTTATAACCCCACATACGAAGATCTTTTAGATTGGGCTTTTTACCAATGAATAATTTATATGGAGTCTTTGGCACATATTTACTATGAATCTGATTCAAAACATCTGCAGATGTTCTCAAAGCATCACCCTACAAGAATTATGGCAAAGAAGAGTAACCTTATTACGATGCTCGGTAAGAATAAAGCAAAGC
>JAVHNK010000101.1:0-46104 GCA_031216115.1 Senna siamea | reverse complement strand
TGATATATGTATGTGTATTTAGTTAGCTGCGTGTGAATCAGGGTTGAACGGAATCTGAATGGATAACGGAGAATCTATTTGGATTACGCTCAACCAAGAGCGATCCCCTGACGTTCTACATAGGGAATAAACATTCAGAATGCCACATATGCTTCCGCTAATCAGACGAGCATCGCGTATGACGTATTAGGGGGTCGTTACAATTTTATTCTTCAAGCTTATTAGAATTTTCAAGAGATGTACATTAGTATTATTTTCGAAGAAAGGGAATTTTATTATTGAAGCTCATTAGAATTTTAAAGAGATGTACATTAGGATTATTTTTCAGGAAAAGGAAATTTATTCTTGAAGCTCATTAGAATTTTAAAGAGATGTATATTAGGATTATTTTTCAGGAAAAGGAAATTTATGCTTGAAGCTCATTAGAATTTTCAAGAGATGTACATTAAGTTTAATTTTCAAGAAAGGGAAATTTATTCTAGAAGCTTATTAGAATTTTAAAGAGGTGTACATTAGTATTATTTTTCAAGAAAGGGAAATTTATTCTTCAACCGTATTAGAATTTTAAAGAGATGTACATTAATTTTAATTTTCAAGAAAGGGAAGTTTATTCTTGAAGCTTATTAGAATTTTAAAGAGGTGTACATTAGTATTATTTTTCAAGAAAGGGAAATTTATTCTTGAAGCTTATTAGAATTTTAAAGAGGTGTACATTAGTATTATTTTTCAAGAAAGGGAAATTTATTCTTCAACCGTATTGGAATTTTAAAGAGATGTACATTAATTTTAATTTTCAAGAAAGGGAAGTTTATTCTTGAAGCTTATTAGAATTTTAAAGAGGTGTACATTAGTATTATTTTTCAAGAACGGGAAATTTATTCTTCAACCTTATTAGAATTTTAAAGAGATGTACATTAGTATTATTTTTCAAGAAAGGAAAATTTATTTTTGAAGCTCGTTACAATTTTAAAGAGATGTACATTAGGTTTATTTTTCAAGAAAGGAAAATTTATTCTTGAAGCTTATTAGAATTCTAAAGAGATGTACATTAGTATTATTTTTCAAGAAAGGGAAATTTCTTCTTGAAACTCATTAGAATTATAAAGAGATGTATATTAGTATTATTTTTCAAGAAAGGAAATTTTATTCTTGAAGTTTATTAGAATTTTCAAGAGATGTACATTAGTATTATTTTCCAATAAAGGGAAATTTATTCTTGAAGCTCATTAGAATTTTCAAGAGATGTACATTAAGTTAATTTTTCAAGAAAGGGAAATTTATTCTTGAAGCTCATTAGAATTTCAAAGAGATGTATATAAGTATTATTTTTCAAGAAAGGGAATTTCATTCCTGAAGCTTATTAGAATTTTCAAGAGATGTACATTAGTATTATTTTTCAAGAAAGGGAAATTTATTCTTGAAGCTCATTAGAATTTTGAAGAGATGTATATTAGTATTATTTTTCAAGAAAGGGAATTTTATTCTTGAAGCTTATTAGAATTTTCAAGAGATGTACATTAGTATTATTTTCCAAGAAAGGGAATTTTATTCTTGAAGCTCATTAGAATTTTAAAGAGATGTACATTAGGATTATTTTTCAGGAAAAGGAAATTTATTCTTGAAGCTCATTAGAATTTTAAAGAGATGTACATTAGGATTATTTTTCAGGAAAAGGAAATTTATTCTTGAAGCTGATTAGAATTTTCAAGAGATGTACATTAAGTTTATTTTTAAAGGAAAGGGAAATTTATTCTTGAAGCTTAATAGAATTTTAAAGAGGTGTACATTAGTATTATTTTTCAAGAAAGGGAATTTTATTCTTGAAGCTTATTAGAATTTTCAAGAGATGTACATTAGTATTATTTTCCAAGAAAGGGAATTTTATTCTTGAAGCTCATTAGAATTTTAAAGTGATGTACATTAGGATTATTTTTCAGGAAAAGGAAATTTATTCTTGAAGCTCATTAGAATTTTGAAGAGATGTACATTAAGTGTATTTTTAAAGAAAGGGAAATTTATTCTTGAAGCTTAATAAAATTTTAAAGAGATGTACATTAAGTTTATTTTTAAAGGAAAGGGAAATTTATTCTTGAAGCTTAATAGAATTTTAAAGAGGTGTACATTAGTATTATTTTTCAAGAAAGGGAATTTTATTCTTGAAGCTTATTAGAATTTTCAAGAGATGTACATTAGTATTATTTTCCAAGAAAGGGAATTTTATTCTTGAAGCTCATTAGAATTTTAAAGTGATGTACATTAGGATTATTTTTCAGGAAAAGGAAATTTATTCTTGAAGCTCATTAGAATTTTGAAGAGATGTACATTAAGTTTATTTTTAAAGAAAGGGAAATTTATTCTTGAAGCTTAATAAAATTTTAAAGAGGTGTACATTAATATTATTTTTCAAGAAAGGGAAATTAATCTTGAAGCTTATTAGAATTTTAAAGAGATGTATATTAGTCTTATTTTTCAAGAAAGGGAATTTTATTCGTGAAGCTTATTAGAATTTTCAAGAGATGTACATTAGTATTATTTTCCAAGAAAGGGAATTTTATTATTGAAGCTCATTAGAATTTTAAAGAGATGTACATTAGGATTATTTTTCAGGAAAAGGAAATTTATTCTTGAAGCTCATTAGAATTTTAAAGAGATGTATATTAGGATTATTTTTCAGGAAAAGGAAATTTATTCTTGAAGCTCATTAGAATTTTCAAGAGATGTACATTAAGTTTAATTTTCAAGAAAGGGAAATTTATTCTTGAAGCTTATTAGAATTTTAAAGAGGTGTACATTAGTATTATTTTTCAAGAAAGGGAAATTTATTCTTCAACCGTATTAGAATTTTAAAGAGATGTACATTAATTTTAATTTTCAAGAAAGGGAAGTTTATTCTTGAAGCTTATAAGAATTTTAAAGAGGTGTACATTAGTATTATTTTTCAAGAACGGGAAATTTATTCTTCAACCTTATTAGAATTTTAAAGAGATGTACATTAGTATTATTTTTCAAGAAAGGAAAATTTATTTTTGAAGCTCGTTACAATTTTAAAGAGATGTACATTAGGTTTATTTTTCAAGAAAGGGAAATTTATTCTTGAAGCTTATTAGAATTCTAAAGAGATGTACATTAGTATTATTTTTCAAGAAAGGGAAATTTCTTCTTGAAGCTCATTAGAATTATAAAGAGATGTATTGTAACAACGGGAAAGATTCGAAAGAATTTTTAAAGAATTTTAAAAGATAAAACTTGATTTTAACCCTAATCCCAATCAAACGAAGCCTGACACGTATTTTGAGGATAATGACTTGACACGTAAGGTCGCCAGAAACTCGATCAAATAGAAAGAAATGTAATCCGGCGATCAGAAACTGACGGAAGGAGTTTCGTGCATCACTTTCGTTGACGAAGGCCAAGACTTTCGCATGGAAATGCGTGCCAACGTCTGGAAGGATGCCGACACCCTAAAAGATCCCCGGGTGGCCTGGGAAAAGTCGGGATCGCCTCGAGGCTTTAAATTACGCGAAAGCCCGCCATTTCTCCCATTTCACTCTCTCCTCACCACACTCTCTCTCTCTCTCTTTTCTCTCTCCACCTTCCTCCACCGGTGAAAGGCCACCACAGCCCACCGTGGGCCGCCACCAAGGGTACCAACCGACACTCTCACCGCCCACAACCACCAAAGAACCAACCATCGCCACCAACGTACGGCCGGGAGACGCGCCGAAAAACGCCATTTTTCCCCTCCATCGCGCGGAATTTCCTCAATCGATGCGCCGTCCGACGCCGTGGACCCTCACCGCCCCCACCACCGTGTAGCCCGAGCTGCCAGCTGCCTCCAGTAGCACGGCGCCGTCGAAAGGAGGCCAGACGCACCCGGATCGAGGCAAAACGCCGTCCGCTGTGCGAGACTCTTCGTGGCTGGAAAACACCGTCCAAACGGCCGTGAACCGCCGTGCCACCACCGTATTCGGACTCCTGAGCTTACGGGCTTCACCGTGGTGTGATTTTCGAGACAAACCGCACCACCGTTTTATCCTTGAAGCTCATTAGAATTTTAAAGTGATGTACATTAGGATTATTTTTCAGGAAAAGGAAATTTATTCTTGAAGCTCATTAGAATTTTCATGAGATGTACACTAAGTTTAATTTTCAAGAAAGGGAAATTTATTCTTGAAGCTTATTAGAATTTTAAAGAGGTGTACATTAGTATTATTTTTCAAGAAAGGGAAATTTATTCTTCAACCTTATTAGAATTTTAAAGAGATGTATATTAGTATTATTTTTCAAGAAAGGAAAATTTATTCTTCAACCTTATTAGAATTTTAAAGAGATGTACATTAGTATTATTTTTCAAGAAAGGGAAATTTATTCTTGAAGCTCATTAGAATTCTAAAGAGATGTACATTAGTATTATTTTTCAAGAAAGGGAAATTTATTCTTGAAGCTCATTAGAATTATAAAGAGAGGTATATTAGTATTATTTTTCAAGAAAGGGAATTTTATTCTTGAAGCTTATTAGAATTTTCAAGAGATGTACATTAGTATTATTTTCCAAGAAAGGGAAATTTATTCTTGAAGCTCATTAGAATTTTCAAGAGATGTACATTAAGTTTATTTTTCAAGAAAGGGAAATTTATTCTTGAAGCTCATTAGAATTTCAAAGAGATGTATATAAGTATTATTTTTCAAGAAAGGGAATTTCATTCCTGAAACTTATTAGAATTTTAAAGAGATATACATTAGTATTATTAACTAAGAACGGGAAATCTATTCTTGAAGCTCATTAGAATTTTAAAGAGATGCACATTAGTATTATTTTTCAAGAAAGTGAAATTGATTCTTGAATCTTATTAGAATTTTAAAGAGATGCACATTAGTATTATTTTTCAAGAAAGGAAAATTTATTCTTGAAGCTTATTAGAATTTTGAAGAGATGTATATTAGTATTATTTTTCAAGAAAGGAAAATTTATTGTTGAAGCTTATTAGAATTTTAAAGAGATGTACATTAGTATTATTATCCAAGAAAGGGAAATTTATTCTTCAACCTTATTAGAATTTTCAAGAGATGTACATTAGTATTATTTTTCAACAACGGGAAATTTATTCTTCAACCTTATTAGAATTTTAAAGCGATGTACATTAGTATTATTTTTCAAGAAAGGAAAATTTATTTTTGAAGCTCGTCACAATTTTAAAGAGATGTACATTAGGTTTATTTTTCAAGAAAGGGAAATTTATTCTTGAAGCTTATTAGAATTCTAAAGAGATGTACATTAGTATTATTTTCCAAGAAAGGGAATTTTATCCTTGAAGCTCATTAGAATTTTAAAGTGATGTACATTAGGATTATTTTTCAGGAAAAGGAAATTTATTCTTGAAGCTCATTAGAATTTTGAAGAGATGTACATTAAGTTTATTTTTCAAGAAAGGGAATTTTATTCTTGAAGCTTATTAGAATTTTCAAAAGATGTACATTAGTATTATTTTCCAAGAAAGGGAATTTTATTATTGAAGCTCATTAGAATTTTAAAGAGATGTACATTAGGATTATTTTTCAGGAAAAGAAAATTTATTCTTGAAGCTCATTAGAATTTTAAAGAGATGTACATTAGGATTGTTTTTCAGGAAAAGGAAATTTATTCTTGAAGCTCATTAGAATTTTCAAGAGATGTACATTAAGTTTAATTTTGCAAGAAAGGGAAATTTATTCTTGAAGCTTAATAAAATTTTAAAGAGGTGTACATTAATATTATTTTTCAGGAAAGAGAAATTTATTCTTGAAGCTTATTAGAATTTTAAAGAGATGTATATAATCTTATTTTTCAAGAAAGGGAATTTTATTCTCGAAGCTTATTAGAATTTTCAAGAGATGTACATTAGTATTATTTTCCAAGAAAGGGAATTTTATTATTAAAGCTCATTAGAATTTTAAAGAGATGTACGTTAGGATTATTTTTCAGAAAAGAAAATTTATTCTTGAAGCTCATTAGAATTTTAAAGAGATGTACATTAGGATTATTTTTCAGGAAAAGGAAATTTATTCTTGAAGCTCATTAGAATTTTCAAGAGATGTACATTAAGTTTAATTTTCAAGAAAGGGAAATTTATTCTTGAAGCTTATTAGAATTTTAAAGCGGTGTACATTAGTATTATTTTTCAAGAAAGGGAATTTATTCTTCAACCTTATTAGAATTTTAAAGCGATGTACATTAAGTTTAATTTTCAAGAAAGGGAAATTTATTCTTGAAGCTTATTAGAATTTTAAAGAGGTGTACATTAGTATTATTTTTCAAGAAAGGGAAATTTATTCATCAACCTTATTAGAATTTTAAAGAGATGTATATTAGTATTATTTTTCAATAAAGGGAAATTTATTCTTCAACCTTATTAGAATTTTAAAGAGATGTACATTAGTATTATTTTTCAAGAAAGGGAAATTTATTCTTGAAGCTCGTTACAATTTTAAAGAGATGTACATTAGGTTATTTTTCAAGAAAGGGAAATTTATTCTTGAAGCTTATTAGAATTTTTAAGAGATGTACATTAGTATTATTTTCCAAGAAAGGGAATTTTATCCTTGAAGCTCATTAGAATTTTAAAGTGATGTACATTAGGATTATTTTTCAGGAAAAGGAAATTTATTCTTGAAGCTCATTAGAATTTTGAAGAGATGTACATTAAGTTTATTTTTCAAGAAAGGGAATTTTATTCTTGAAGCTTATTAGAATTTTCAAAAGATGTACATTAGTATTATTTTCCAAGAAAGGGAATTTTATTATTGAAGCTCATTAGAATTTTAAAGAGATGTACATTAGGATTATTTTTCAGGAAAAGAAAATTTATTCTTGAAGCTCATTAGAATTTTAAAGAGATGTACATTAGGATTGTTTTTCAGGAAAAGGAAATTTATTCTTGAAGCTCATTAGAATTTTCAAGAGATGTACATTAAGTTTAATTTTGCAAGAAAGGGAAATTTATTCTTGAAGCTTAATAAAATTTTAAAGAGGTGTACATTAATATTATTTTTCAGGAAAGGGAAATTTATTCTTGAAGCTTATTAGAATTTTAAAGAGATGTATATAATCTTATTTTTCAAGAAAGGGAATTTTATTCTCGAAGCTTATTAGAATTTTCAAGAGATGTACATTAGTATTATTTTCCAAGAAAGGGAATTTTATTATTAAAGCTCATTAGAATTTTAAAGAGATGTACGTTAGGATTATTTTTCAGAAAAGAAAATTTATTCTTGAAGCTCATTAGAATTTTAAAGAGATGTACATTAGGATTATTTTTCAGGAAAAGGAAATTTATTCTTGAAGCTCATTAGAATTTTCAAGAGATGTACATTAAGTTTAATTTTCAAGAAAGGGAAATTTATTCTTGAAGCTTATTAGAATTTTAAAGCGGTGTACATTAGTATTATTTTTCAAGAAAGGGAATTTATTCTTCAACCTTATTAGAATTTTAAAGCGATGTACATTAAGTTTAATTTTCAAGAAAGGGAAATTTATTCTTGAAGCTTATTAGAATTTTAAAGAGGTGTACATTAGTATTATTTTTCAAGAAAGGGAAATTTATTCATCA
Source organism: Senna siamea (assembly GCA_031216115.1). Taxonomy (NCBI): domain Eukaryota; kingdom Viridiplantae; phylum Streptophyta; class Magnoliopsida; order Fabales; family Fabaceae; genus Senna; species Senna siamea. The sequence continues at coordinate 38,518 of JAVHNK010000101.1, read as the reverse complement.
ACCTTATTAGAATTTTAAAGAGATGTATATTAGTATTATTTTTCAATAAAGGGAAATTTATTCTTCAACCTTATTAGAATTTTAAAGAGATGTACATTAGTATTATTTTTCAAGAAAGGGAAATTTATTCTTGAAGCTCGTTACAATTTTAAAGAGATGTACATTAGGTTATTTTTCAAGAAAGGGAAATTTATTCTTGAAGCTTATTAGAATTTTTAAGAGATGTACATTAGTATTATTTTTCAAGAAAGGAAAATTTATTGTTGAAGCTTATTAGAATTTTAAAGAGATGTACATTAGTATTATTTTCCAAGAAAGGGAAATTTATTCTTGAAGCTTATTCGAATTTTCAAGCGATGTACATTAGTATTATTTTTCAAGAAAGGAAAATTTATTGTTGAAGCTTATTAGAATTTTAAAGAGATGTACATTAGTATTATTTTCCAAGAAAGGGAATTTTATTCTTGAAGCTCATTAGAATTTTAAAGAGATGCACATTAGTATGATTTTTCAAAAAAGTGAAATTGATTCTTGAAACTTATTAGAATTTTAAAGAGATGCACATTAGTATTATTTTTCAAGAAAGGAAAATTTATTCTTGAAGCTTATTAGAATTTTAAAGAGATGTATATTAGTATTATTTTTCAAGAAAGGGAAATTTATTCTTCAACCTTATTAGAATTTTTGTAACGACCCCCTAATACGTCATACGCGATGCTCGTCTGATTAGCGGAAGCATATGTGGCATTCTGAATTTTATTCCCTATGTGGGAACGTCAGGATCGCATCGTTGAGCGTAACTCCAAATAGATTCTCCGTTATCCATTCAGATTCTGCTCAACCCTCGATTCACACGCTAGCCTAACTAAATACACATACATATATCATCAATAATAACTCTGGAATGAAATCTAAAACTGATATACATGTCTCATTATACATTCATACACATTTCAATTCAAATCCATAAGTTTACTTACCAGAAGTTCTACCGAAAATCGGCAGAGTTTCCTCTCGTAATTTGGTCATATCCCAAGTACGTAATCACCTGCTTAAAACGTAATAACCACCCAATAACAAAGAAGAAACATACTAATATAAATCCATACACCGTAACATTAATTCATCGCTACAATCCATACATACCGCTCAAACGCCATATATACATTCAAATTTAGTCCATACATAAGTTACAAGAAACAAAATCTGATAATTAATAGTGTCATCAAAGTATATGTACAAACGATTCAAGCCTAAGCTAAATAATCCTCTGCCTATCCTCAAGTCACCTCGGCTATCGCCTGGCTCTCGCTCGTCCCTGCTCATCCGAGTACACAACCTAATGAGATATGAATCCCAAGAGAATAATTTACAATTTAAATATCATTCAAAACCGCTTGAATACTCACGGCGAACACCGAAATCGCTCTTCCCAAATCAACAAAACAAAGTGGAATACCTTATCTTTAAAATCGCTTAAACACATGGAAATTAAGGCAATATATCACAACTGAAATCTGTTTCTTTTAAAATCACCATAAAAATCAAATGAAATCCCATGCCCTGTGTATCTCAATCCACGCTGGTTACAAATCCATCAGAATCAATCTAAATCATCTTCTAATTGCACGTAGTCTAGAGAGAATACCTCTCTTATCGCTGGGTGTGATCCGTAACACCAATCACCCGAATCAAGCCTATATTGTGAGTGTGATCCGTAACACCAATCACTCACTCAAGGACCGGTGAGAATCAACATCTAGGGCGCCCCTAGCATGTGCACATACGCCAATTCTCATCCTCATACGCCTATTCGAACTCACATGCACTCTGGCCGGCTATTCCTCGGGGTTCTAGGGTATCACGCCTAAATCACAACGCTTCCCCGTGTAGGTTATCCACCCTTATACCCCTAAACCTTTCTTAGGGTCGCCCCGGTTTAACGCGCAATCCCTAACTCAAGACAAAGTTAAATCGATAAAAATAGTTTCGCTTAAAAGCTTCTGCACGAGGAATACTTAACTACCGTCCCCATACCGGCTATCAAGTACCCAACCCTAAGTAAATCCGCCTAAAGGCATCTAAACTCGATAAACAAGGTGTCTAACATGCAATTAGGGTTTTCAAAGACACAGCATGCAATTTTATCCCATCGAAGCAAAGACGCAATTCCATACAAATCGCCTAAATCGCTTAGGTATTCACTAAATCAATTCTAGGGTTCTGAAGTGTAAATTATCCTACCTGGTCTCCTGGCCGCTTCAATTCAAATCAGGACTCGTGAAATCTCGATTTACGAGCCCAATTAATTCCTGGACATGAAATTGAATATTTAGGTTCGCCACGCCATCCAATTTTCAATCCTAAACCCGCTACGCTTACCTAGGTTAATTAATTGCCTAATTACGCTCGCAGCCATTTCAATCACATAACATCAGTTTTGGGAAAACGGACCTTACCATCGTGTTCGGATTATGGAATTTACGTCCGGTGATCTCGCCGGGATGCACGCCCAGGAACTCCAAGACGGCCAAGACACCTGGCGGCAAGACGGCGGCGCACTTGGCACGCGCGGCGGTGAGGTGCGGTTTGTCTCGAAAAATCACACCACGGTGAAGCCCGTAAGCTCAGGAGTCCGAATACGGTGGTGGCACGGCGGTTCACGGCCGTCTGAACGGTGTTTTCCGGCCACGAAGAGTCTCGCACGGCGGACGGCGTCTTGCCTCGATCCGGGCGCGTTCGGCCTCCTCGACTGACGGCCGAGCCATCGGAGGCAAACCGGGCACTGGGGCCACACGGTGGTGGGGGCGGTGGACGGTCAACGGCGCCGGACGGGCGCAGATCGGGCCGGGAAATTTCACATGATGGGAAAACGGCGCTCCGGCTGCCTCCGGCGCCGCTGGTGGCGGTGGTTGGTTGTCAGCCGGTGGTCAGGGGCGCGAGGTCGCCGGTTGGTACCTTGGTGGCGCCCACGGTGGCTGTGGTGGCCGTTCACGGTGGAGGAAGGTGGAGAGAGAAAAGAGAGAAGAGAGAGAGAGAGTGGTGAGGAGAGAGAGTGAAATGGAAGAAATGGCGGGCTTTCGCGTAATTTAAAGCCTCCAGGGGCGATCCCGACTTTTCCCAGGCCACCCGGGGATCTTTTAGGGTGTCGGCATCCCTCCAGACGTTGGCACGCATTTCCATGCGAAAGTCTTGGCCTCCGTCAACGAAAGTGACGCACGAAACTCCTTCCGTCAGTTTCTGATCGCCGGATTACATTTCTTTCTCGCTTGATCGAAGTTCGCTTCAAGCGACCTTCTCAGGTCAAGTCATTATCCTCAAAATACGTGGTCGCTTCGCTTGATTGGGATTAGGGTTAAAATCAAGTTTTATCTTTTAAAATTCTTTAAAAATTCTTTCGAATCTTTTCCGTTGTTACATTCTCCCCCCCTTAAAAGAAATTTTGTCCCCAAAATTCATACCTGTAAACAGTTCTGGATATCTTTGTCTCATTTCATCTTCTTTCTCCCACGTCATTTCTCGCGATGCGACATCCTCGCCAAAGTACCTTAACTAAAGGGATCATTTTACTTCAAGTCATTTAGTCTTATAGTCAAGGATTTGAACAGAGTAGATTCATAAGTCAAATTTTCCTTTAATATTATCTGATTCTCTAATACATGCGCAGGATCTGGGACATATTTACTTAAGTTGGGAGACGTGGAAAACATCATGTAGGTTGGACAAATGGGAGGTAACGCAATTTGGTAGGCAACGGACTGACACTTTGTAAAATTTGGAATGGTCCTAGGAATCTAGGACTTAGCTTCTTAGTTCTTATCTGTCTACCAATACCCGTGGTGGGGGACACTCTCAGAAATACGTGATCTCCCTCGTTAAATTCCAAAGGCCTTCTTCTCTTGTTAGCATAAGATTCTTGCCTCTGTTGGGCAGCTCTCATCTTTTTCCCTGATCATTTTAATTTGATCGCTGGTTTCTTGCACCATTTCAGGTCCCAACAATGCACTTTCCCCCATCTCTACCCAACTTAAAGGTGACTTACAACTCCTTCCATACAGAGCCTCATACGGTGCCATGCCAATGGTAGAGTGATAATCATATTGTATGCAAACTCTATCAACGGCAGTGTTTATCCCAACTTCCTTTCTCGCTCAAGCACACACGCCCTCAACATGTCTTCTAGGGTTTGAATAGTCCTCTCAGATCGCCACGTCACCGAGGATGGTAGGTCGTGCTAAATTTAAGCCGGGTTCCTAAGGCTTTGTCAGGGATTGCCAAAATCTCGAAGTAAACCTAGGGTCTCGATCAGATACTATACCTGACGGTATTCCATGTAATCTTACTATTTCCCTGAGGTATACTTCGGCTAATTTCTCCATGGAGTAACGCACCTTAACAGGCAAAAAGTGTGCAGACTTGGTCAACCTATCCACTATCACCCAAATGGCATCAAATCCTGCTGGTGTTCTAGGTAATCCAACCACGAAATCCATAGTGATTTGATCCCATTTCCTCTCTGGTATCTCCAATGGCTTAAGTAGCCCCGCGGGTTTCTGATGCTCTATCTTAACCTGTTGACAAGTCAAACAGGCATTCACGTAATCCGTGATATCTTTCCGCATACCAGGCCACCAAAAATTTCTCTTTAAATCCTGATACATCTTGGAAATACCGGGGTGGATAGTGTAATGGCTTCTGTGAGCTTCTGCTAACACTTTTTCCTTTAATTCTTGATGGTTTGGGATTACTATTCTCTTTCTAAACATTAAAACTCCATCAGGTGCTAATCCGAAGTCGGGTTGGTCTGCATATACCTCCAAGGATTCATCCTCAAGTTGGGCTTGTTTAATTAATTCTCTCAGTTCGCAGGTTATCAAAAAGTCACTCATCACTAATCTTTGCGGAAATGAGATTACGTTGTGGCTAAGGTTCCCAAAATCCTCAAGTAATCTCATCTCACTAATCATTAAACTGGCTAGTTGTAGTGACTTTCGGCTTAATGCATCGGCCACAACATTTGCTTTCCCTACATGATATTTCAATTCAAAATCAAAGTCTTTCAAGTATTCTACCCACCTACGCTGCCTCATATTTAATTCCTTCTGATCAAACAAATACCTAAGGCTCTTATGATCACTATATACCTCGAATACCGCGCCATACAGGTAATGTCTCCAAATCTTTAGGGCAAACACAACGGCAGCTAATTCTAAGTCATGGGTGGGATAGTTCTCCTCTGGCAGTTTCAATAGTCGCGATGCTTAAGCCACAACTTTCCCATCCTGCACCAAAACACAACGTAGGCCTCCCAAAGATGCATCTGTGTATACAAAGAAAGGGTTCTAGGGGTTTCGAATAATTAGTACAGAGCGGTGGTCAATTTCTCTTCGTAATCTGAAAACTAGTCTCACACCGCTCGCTTCCATTCAAAGTCTACCCCTTCCGAAGTTAACCGGTCAATGGCACAACTATCTGTGGAAAATCCTTGAATGAATTTCCGATAATAACGGCCAAACCCAAGAAACTCCTAATCTCTGACCGCTCTAGGTCGATCCCAATCTAATATCGCTTCAATTTTCTTTGGGTCGACCGCTATTCCTTTCCCATTTACCACATGTCCTAAAAATTTCACTTCTTCTAACCAAAACTCACATTTCTCCAGCTTTGCATACTGGTTGTTTCTCTTCCAAGATATCAGAACACCGTGTTAAGATGTCGGGCATGCTCTTCGTGAGTCTTGGAATATACTAAGATGTCGTCAATGAACACCACAACAAATTGATCTAAATAGGGCCTGAAAATTCTGTTCATATAATCCATAAAGACAGCGGGTGCATTCGTTAATCCAAACGGCATCACTAAAAACTCGTAATGGCCGTATCTTGTGCTGAATGCTGTCTTGGGAATATCCTCCTCTCTAACCCTAACTGGTGGTATCCTCGACCTTAAATCTATCTTAGAAAATACTGATCGCGCTTTGCAATCGATCAAACAAATCGTCAATACGTGGCAATGGGTATTTGTTCTTAATGGTCACCTTATTCAATTGTCTTAATCAATACACAGTCTTAAACTCTGCCTTTCTTCTTTACGAATAAGACCGGAGCTCCCCATGGTGATACACTTGGCCTAACGAACCCCTTCTCCAACATGTCTTCGATTTGGACTTTTAATTCTCTCAATTCATGGGGCCATACGATACGGTCATAGCTATTGGACCCGCCTCGAATTAGGTCAATGGTGAATTCTATCTCTAGTGTGGTGGCGGTTTACAAATTTCCAAAGGAAATACCTCAGGAAAGTCGCTAACAATCGGGATTTGACTTAATCTATCCTGCAATTCTACCTCAGAGAGATTGAGGGACATATCACCTATCTCACAAGCTCTGTCATTACCACGCACAGGTACGTTATCTAGATAAGTAATTGTCCCTTCGGAACAATTCAACAAGACCCGATTCCTAGTCAACCAATCCATTCCCAAAATAACGTCGATCCCTGACAATGGTATACACACTAAGTCCACAAGAAATAAGGTATCTTCAATGGTTAAAGGGCAATTTAGGCATATTCGTGGGGACATAGTGGCTTCTCCCAAGGGTGTGGATATGTATAGGTCACAGGCAAGGTTTGAGCAGTAATCTCATTCGTTCTACGCATGCATCAGCAATAAAGGAGTGCGTAGCACCCAAATCAAACAATACTATCAAAGAAAAATTATAAATTTTACCTCTACCCTGCATCAAGCCCGAGGACCTGTCGACGTTGGCAAAGCATTCATGGTAAAAACTCTCCCTGGAGCTTGTGGTCTTGGCTACCGATGTCTGGCCGATTCCCCGTGGAAGGGCAAGATCTCGGCCATGTGGTCCTGTGCCTCCACATCTATAACACCGAGGAGGAGTCCGATGCCGCCAGGTTGATTTGGATGTCTGGTACCACACTTCTGACAAAGAGTATTATCAGGTCGCCTCCCACTGCTACTAGAAGCCCCCGGTTGCGGTTTAAACATACCGCTTCCTACATTCAGATTTACGGCGCTTTGTCCGGCTTCTGCTCTCAGACGCTGTGGTCATATTTTGAGCCTGTTTGTTCTAAATTCTTGCTCGACTCGCACTTATTCACCAAAGTGTGGCAAAGTCTCGAATCTCGGGGTAGCCAACCGAGTCTTCATAGGTAGATCGAGGCCTTCTTCTAGTTGTTTCGCTTTCCAAGCCTCATCGTAATGCATTCGCAGGTAAGTAGAGTACCTTGATAATTCCTCAAACTGTTTCAGATACTCGACAAACGGCTCGCTTCCCCTGGGTGAGCTTCAGAACTGAAGCCTTTGCTTGTTTCACGCCTCGGGGATATATCGATCCATGAAGACTCTCTTGAAAGATTCCCAAGTCGCTGGGATGCCTCGGCTTCCATCAATTGTCGTGCATCCGTCCACCAAAGTTCACTTCATCCTTCAAAGATATATGTTGCATATGTGACTTTACGCTTCTTCGTCAGACCGCAACAACCTGAAAATCTTTTCAATTCCTTTTATCCAAGCTTCCACAAAGAAATTGCCGGTTCGGAGGCACTCGTGGAATCGGAGATGGACTCGCTCTGGGAATTCAATCCATCCTCGATATAGTGGATTCACCTGTTGGGTGGCTCCGTCGTTTCTCGTCTGTTTATCATCCCGGGCCGTCTCATTGCATTGGCACCGGTAGTGGCCTGGTCTCTCATGGCATCGGCCATTAACTGATAGATTCCATCATCTCACGCATGTCAACCTCGGTCTCCATGCTACCACTACCTGACGCACTTCGCTTCGTGCCTTGGCCTTCCCCAGGCCTACGTGGTGGCGCCCTCGCTAGATTCTCGCCATGTTTATCCGATACGTAAACAAACAGATCGATCACAAAGAATAATTAATGTAAGTACATCAAAATCATTCCGCTCATTATCAATTCAAATCAGTCCTATCATGCCGTAGTCAAATCAATCAAAATCCTAAAGTCGCAAGCCCGAAGATTTAAAGTCCTAAGTCCACTAAACCGTAAGATCCGACAAACAGGCTCGATACCATAATTGTAACGACCCCTAATACGCCATACGCGATGCTCGCCTGATTAGCGGAAGCATATGTGGCATTCGAATGTTTATTCCCTATGTGGAACGCCAGGGGATCGCCATCGGTTGAGCGTAACCCAAATAGATTCTCCGTTATCCATTCGATTCGCTCAACCTCGATTCACACGCAGACTAACTAAATACACATACATATATCATCAATAATAACTCGAATGAAATCTAAAGCGATATACATGTCTCATTATACATTCATACACATTTCAATTCAAATCCATAAGTTTACTGGTGTAAGTTCTACCGAAAATCCTGAGTTTCCTCGTAATTTGGTCATATCCCAAGTGGCACGTAATCACCTGCTTAAAACGTGAATAACCACCCAATAACAAAAGTAAACATACTAATATAAATCCATACACCGTAACATTAATTCATCGCTACAATCCATACATACCGCTCAAAACGTCATATATACATTCAGCCTAGTCCATACATAAGTTACAAGAAACAGAATCTGATAATTAACAGTGTCATCAAAGTATATGTACAAACGATTCAAGCCTAAGCTAAATAATCCTCGTTTATCCTCAAGTCACCGCTATCGCCTGGCTCCCGCCTCGTCCCTCTGTTCATCCGAGTACACAACCTAATGAGATATGAATCCCAGAAGAATAATTTACAATTTAAATATCATTCAAAAACCAGTTGAATACTCAGCGGTGCGAACACCGAAATCGTCTTCCCGAAATCAGTTCGAAAACAGCGGAATACCTTATCTTTAAAATCGTTTAAACACATGGAAATTGCGGCAATATATCACAACTGAAATCTGCTTCTTTTAAAATCACCATAAAAATCAAATGAAATCCCATGCCCTGTGTATCTCAATCCACGCTGGTTACAAATCCATCAGAACCGAATCTAAATCATCTTCTAATTGCACGTAGTCTAGAGAGAGAATACCTCTCTTATCGTTGGGTGTGATCCGTAACACCAATCACCCAAATCAAGCCTATATTGTGAGTGTGATCCGTAACACCAATCACTCACTCAAGGACCGGGTGAGAATCAACATCTAGGACGTCCCCTAGCATGTGCACATACGCCAATTCTCATCCTCATACAGCCTATTCAACTCACATGCACTGGCCGGCTATTCCTCAGGGTTCTAGGGTATCACGCCTAAATCACAACGCGTTTCCCTGTGTAGGTTATCCACCCTTATACCCCCTAAACCTTTCTTAGGGTCGCCTCTGGTTTAACGCCAAGCAATCCCTAACTCAAGACAAAGTTAAATCGATAAAAATAGTTTCGCTTAAAAGCTTCCTCAGACGAGGAATACTTAACTAGTCCCATACCGGCTATCAAGTACCCAACCCTAAGTAAATCCGCTCTAAAGGCATCTAAACTCGATAAACAAGGTGTCTAACATGCAATTAGGGTTTTCAAAGACACAGGCATGCAATTTTATCCCATCGAAAGCAAAGACGCAATTCCATACAAATCGCCTAAATCGCTTAGGTATTCACTAAATCAATTTAGGGTTCGGGAAGTGTAAATTATCCTACCTGGTCTCCGTCGCTTCAATTCAAATCGTGACTCGAAATCTCGATTTCTGAGCCCAATTAATTCCCCTGGACATGAAATTGAATATTTAGGTTCGGCCACGTCATCCAATTTTCAATCCTAAACCCTATACCACGCTTACCTAGGTTAATTAATTGCCTAATTACGCTCGGCGACCATTTCAATCACATAACATCGCTTTTGGGAAGCGGACCTTACCATCGTGTTTCTGATTATGGAATTCTACGCCCTGATCTCGCCGGATGCACGCCCAGGAACTCCGACGGCTGCAAGACACTACAGGCAAGACGGCGGCACGGCGCACTACGCTGAGGTGCGGTTTGTCTCGAAAATCACACCACGGTGAAGCCCGTAAGCTCAGGAGTCCGAATACGGTGGTGGCACGGCGGCTCACGGCCGTCTGAACGGTGTTTTCCGCCACGAAGAGTCTCGCGACGGCGGACGGCGTTTTGCTCGATCCGGCGCGTCCGACCTCCTTCGACGGCCGAAAGCCATCGGAGGCACCGGCGCCGGGCTACACTGGTGGGGGGCGGTGGCGGCCAACGGGCGTCGGACGGCGGCGCATCGGGCTGGGGAAATTTCGCGCGATGGAGGGGAAAAACGGCATTTTTCCGGCGTCTCCGGCGGCCGTTGGTGGCGGTGGTTGGTTGCTGGTGGTTGTGGGCAGTGAGGGCCGGTTGGTACCCTTGGTGGCGGCCCACAGTACGTGGTGGCCGCTCACGGTGGAGGAAGGTGGAGAGAGAAAGAGAGAAGAGAGAGAGTGTGGTGAGGAGAGAGAGTGAAATGGAAGAAATGGCGGGCTTTCGCGTAATTTAAAGTCTCCAGGGGCGATCCCGACTTTTCCCAGGCCACCCGGGGATCTTTTAGGGTGTCGGCATCCCTCCAGACGTTGGCACGCATTTCCATGCGAAAGTCTTGGCCTCCGTCAACGAAAGTGACGCACGAAACTCCTTCCGTCGCCGATCGCGGATTACATTTCTTTCTGCTTGATCGAAGTTTCGGCTTCAAGCGACCTTCTGTGTCAAGTCATTATCCTCAAAATACGTGTCAGGCTTCGTTTGATTGGGATTAGGGTTAAAATCAAGTTTTATCTTTTAAAATTCTTTAAAAATTCTTTCGAATCTTTCCCGTTGTTACACATCTCTTTAAAATTCTAATAAGTTTCAAGAATCAATTTCACTTTCTTGAAAAATAATACTAATGTGCATCTCTTTAAAATTCTAATGAGCTTCAAGAATAAAATTCCCTTTCATGGAAAATAATACTAATGTACATCTCTTTAAAATTCTAATAAGCTTCAACAATAAATTTTCCTTTCTTGGAAAATAATACTAATGTACATCTCTTGAAAATTCTAATAAGCTTCACGAATAAAATTCCCTTTCTTGAAAAATAAACCTACTGTACATCTCTTTAAAATTGTAACGAGCTTCAAAAATAAATTTTCCTTTCTTGAAAAATAATACTAATGTACATCTCTTTAAAATTCTAATAAGGATGAACAAAATTTTTTCCCTTTCTTGAAAAATAATACTAATGTACATCTCTTGAAAATTCTAATAAGGTTGAAGAATAAATTTCCCTTTCTTGAAAAATAAACCATCTGACATCTCTTTAAAATTGTAACGAGCTTCAAAAATAAATTTTCCTTTCTTGGAAAATAATACTAATGTATATCTCTTGAAAATTCTAATAAGCTTCAAGAATAAATTTCCCTTTCTTGAAAAATAAGACTAATATACATCTCTTTAAAGTTCAAATAAGCTTCAAGAATAAATTTTCCTTTCTTGAAAAATAATACTAATATACATCTCTTTAAAATTCTAATGAGCTTCAAGAATAAATTTCCCTTTCTTGAAAAATAATACTAATGCACATCTCTTTAAAATTCTAATAAGCTTCAAGAATAAATTTTCCTTTCTTGAAAAATAATACTAATGTGCATCTCTTTAAAATTCTAATAAGATTCAAGAATCAATTTCGCTTTCTTGGAAAATAATACTAATGTACATCTCTTTAAAATTCTAATAAGCTTCAAGAATAAATTTTCCTTTCTTGAAAAATAAGACTAATGTGCATCTCTTTAAAATTCTAATAAGTTTCAAGAATCAATTTCACTTTCCTGAAAAATAATACTAATGTGCATCTCTTTAAAATTCTAATGACCTTCAAGAATAAAATTCCCTTTCTTGGAAAATAATACTAATGTACATCTCTTTAAAATTCTAATAAGCTTCAAGAATAAATTTCCCTGTCTTGGAAAATAATACTAATGTACATCTCTTTAAAATTCTAATAAGCTTCAACAATAAATTTCCCTTTCTTGAAAAATAATACTAATGTACATCTCTTGAAATTTCTAATAAGCTTCAAGAATAAATTTCCTTTTCTTGAAAAATAATACTAATATACATCTCTTTAAAATTCTAATGAGCTTCAAGAATAAAATTCCCTTTCATGGAAAATAATACTAATGTACATCTCTTTAAAATTCTAATAAGCTTCAACAATAAATTTTCCTTTCTTGGAAAATAATACTAATGTACATCTCTTGAAAATTCTAATAAGCTTCAAGAATAAAATTCCCTTTCTTGAAAAATAAACCTACTGTACATCTCTTTAAAATTGTAACGAGCTTCAAAAATAAATTTTCCTTTCTTGAAAAATAATACTAATGTACATCTCTTTAAAATTCTAATAAGGATGAAGAATAATTTTCCCTTTCTTGAAAAATAATACTAATGTACATCTCTTGAAAATTCTAATAAGGTTGAAGAATAAATTTCCCTTTCTTGAAAAATAAACCTACTGTACATCTCTTTAAAATTGTAACGAGCTTCAAAAATAAATTTTCCTTTCTTGGAAAATAATACTAATGTATATCTCTTGAAAATTCTAATAAGCTTCAAGAATAAATTTCCCTTTCTTGAAAAATAAGACTAATATACATCTCTTTAAAGTTCAAATAAGCTTCAAGAATAAATTTCCCTTTCTTGAAAAATAATACTAATATACATCTCTTTAAAATTCTAATGAGCTTCAAGAATAAATTTCCCTTTCTTGAAAAATAATACTAATGCACATCTCTTTAAAATTCTAATAAGCTTCAAGAATAAATTTTCCTTTCTTGAAAAATAATACTAATGTGCATCTCTTTAAAATTCTAATAAGATTCAAGAATCAATTTCGCTTTCTTGGAAAATAATACTAATGTACATCTCTTTAAAATTCTAATAAGCTTCAAGAATAAATTTTCCTTTCTTGAAAAATAGGACTAATGTGCATCTCTTTAAAATTCTAATAAGTTTCAAGAATCAATTTCACTTTCCTGAAAAATAATACTAATGTGCATCTCTTTAAAATTCTAATGACCTTCAAGAATAAAATTCCCTTTCTTGGAAAATAATACTAATGTACATCTCTTTAAAATTCTAATAATCTTCAAGAATAAATTTCCCTGTCTTGGAAAATAATACTAATGTACATCTCTTTAAAATTCTAATAAGCTTCAACAATAAATTTTCCTTTCTTGAAAAATAATACTAATGTACATCTCTTGAAATTTCTAATAAGCTTCAAGAATAAATTTCCCTTTCTTGAAAAATAACCTAATGTACATCTCTTTAAAATTCTGATAAGGTTGAAGAATAAATTTCCCTTTCTTGAAAAATAATACTAATATACATCTCTTTAAAATTCTAATGAGCTTCAAGAATAAATTTCCCTTTCTTAGAAAATAATACTAATGTACATCTCTTTAAAATTCTAATAAGCTTCAAGAATAAATTTTCCTTTCTTGAAAAATAATACTAATGTGCATCTCTTTAAAATTCTAATAAGATTCAAGAATCAATTTCACTTTCTTGGAAAATACTACTAATGTACATCTCTTTAAAATTCTAATAAGCTTCAAGAATAAATTTTCCTTTCTTGAAAAATAAGACTAATGTACATCTCTTTAAAATTCTAATAAGTTTCAAGAATCAATTTCACTTTCTTGAAAAATAATACTAATGTGCATCTCTTTAAAATTCTAATGACCTTCAAGAATAAAATTCCCTTTCATGGAAAATAATACTAATGTACATCTTTTTAAAATTCTAATAAGCTTCAAGAATAAATTTCCCCGTCTTGGAAAATAATACTAATGTACATCTATTTAAAATTCTAGTAAGCTTCAACAATAAATTTTCCTTTCTTGAAAAATAATACTATTGTACATCTCTTGAAAATTCTAATAAGCTTCAACAATAAATTTCCCTTTCTTGAAAAATAACCTAATGTACATCTCTTTAAAATTCTGATAAGGTTGAAGAATAAATTTACCTTTCTTGAAAAATAATACTAATATACATCTCTTTAAAATTCTAATGAGCTTCAAGAATAAATTTCCCTTTCTTGTAAAATAATACTAATGTACATCTCTTTAAAATTCTAATAAGTTTCAAGAATCAATTTCACTTTCTTGAAAAATAATACTAATGTGCATCTCTTTAAAATTCTAATGAGCTTCAAGAATAAAATTCCCTTTCATGGAAAATAATACTAATGTACATCTCTTTAAAATTCTAATAAGCTTCAACAATAAATTTTCCTTTCTTGGAAAATAATACTAATGTACATCTCTTGAAAATTCTAATAAGCTTCAAGAATAAAATTCCCTTTCTTGAAAAATAAACCATCTTTGTACATCTCTTTAAAATTGTAACGAGCTTCAAAAATAAATTTTCCTTTCTTGAAAAATAATACTAATGTACATCTCTTTAAAATTCTAATAAGGATGAAGAATAATTTTCCCTTTCTTGAAAAATAATACTAATGTACATCTCTTGAAAATTCTAATAAGGTTGAAGAATAAATTTCCCTTTCTTGAAAAATAAACCTACTGTACATCTCTTTAAAATTGTAACGAGCTTCAAAAATAAATTTTCCTTTCTTCGAAAATAATACTAATGTATATCTCTTGAAAATTCTAATAAGCTTCAAGAATAAATTTCCCTTTCTTGAAAAATAAGACTAATATACATCTCTTTAAAGTTCTAATAAGCTTCAAGAATAAATTTCCCTTTCTTGAAAAATAATACTAATATACATCTCTTTAAAATTCTAATGAGCTTCAAGAATAAATTTCCCTTTCTTGGAAAATAATACTAATGTACATCTCTTTAAAATTCTAATAAGTTTCAAGAATCAATTTCACTTTCTAGAAAAATAATACTAATGTGCATCTCTTTAAAATTCTAATGAGCTTCAAGAATAAAATTCCCTTTCATGGAAAATAATACTAATGTACATCTCTTTAAAATTCTAATAAGCTTCAACAATAAATTTCCCTTTCTTGGAAAATAATACTAATGTACATCTCTTGAAAATTCTAATAAGCTTCAAGAATAAATTTCCCTTTCTTGAAAAATAAGACTAATATACATCTCTTTAAAGTTCTAATAAGCTTCAACAATAAATTTCCCTTTCTAGGAAAATAATACTGATGTACATCTCTTTAAAATTCTAATAAGCTTCAACAATAAATTTTCCTTTCTTGAAAAATAATACTAATGTACATCTCTTGAAAATTCTAATAAGCTTCAAGAATAAATTTCCCTTTCTTGAAAAATAACCTAATGTACATCTCTTTAAAATTGTAACGAGCTTCAAGAATAAATTTTCCTTTCTTGAAAAATAATACTAATGTACATCTCTATAAAATTCTAATAAGGTTGAAGAATAAATTTCCCTTTCTTGAAAAATAATACTAATGTACACCTCTTTAAAATTCTAATAAGCTTCAAGAATAAATTTCCCTTTCTTGAAAATTAAACTTAATGTACATCTCTTTAAAATTCTAATAAGGTTGAAGAATAAATTTCCCTTTCTTGAAAAATAATACTAATATACATCTCTTTAAAATTCTAATAAGGTTGAAGAATAAATTTCCCTTTCTTTAAAAATATTACTAATGTACACCTCTTTAAAATTCTAATAAGCTTCAAGAATAAATTTCCCTTTCTTGAAAATTAAACTTAATGTACATCTCTTGAAAATTCTAATGAGCTTCAAGAATAAATTTCCTTTTCCTGAAAAATAATCCTAATGTACATCTCTTTAAAATTCTAATGAGCTTCAAGAATAAATTTCCTTTTCCTGAAAAATAATCATAATGTACATCTCTTTAAAATTCTAATGAGCTTCAATAATAAAATTCCCTTTCTTGGAAAATAATACTAATGTACATCTCTTTAAAATTCTAATAATTTTCAAGAATCAATTTCACTTTCTTGGAAAATACTACTAATGTACATCTCTTTAAAATTCTAATAAGCTTCAAGAATAAATTTTCCTTTCTTGAAAAATAAGACTAATGTACATCTCTTTAAAATTCTAATAAGTTTCAAGAATCAATTTCACTTTCTTGAAAAATAATACTAATGTGCATCTCTTTAAAATTCTAATGACCTTCAAGAATAAAATTCCCTTTCTTGGAAAATAATACTAATGTACATCTTTTTAAAATTCTAATAAGCTTCAAGAATAAATTTCCCCGTCTTGGAAAATAATACTAATGTACATCTCTTTAAAATTCTAGTAAGCTTCAACAATAAATTTTCCTTTCTTGAAAAATAATACTATTGTACATCTCTTGAAAATTCTAATAAGCTTCAACAATAAATTTCCCTTTCTTGAAAAATAACCTAATGTACATCTCTTTAAAATTCTGATAAGGTTGAAGAATAAATTTACCTTTCTTGAAAAATAATACTAATATACATCTCTTTAAAATTCTAATGAGCTTCAAGAATAAATTTCCCTTTCTTGGAAAATAATACTAATGTACATCTCTTTAAAATTCTAATAAGTTTCAAGAATCAATTTCACTTTCTTGAAAAATAATACTAATGTGCATCTCTTTAAAATTCTAATGAGCTTCAAGAATAAAATTCCCTTTCATGGAAAATAATACTAATGTACATCTCTTTAAAATTCTAATAAGCTTCAACAATAAATTTTCCTTTCTTGGAAAATAATACTAATGTACATCTCCTGAATATTCTAATAAGCTTCAAGAATAAAATTCCCTTTCTTGAAAAATAAACCTACTGTACATCTCTTTAAAATTGTAACGAGCTTCAAAAATAAATTTTCCTTTCTTGAAAAATAATACTAATGTACATCTCTTTAAAATTCTAATAAGGATGAAGAATAATTTTCCCTTTCTTGAAAAATAATACTAATGTACATCTCTTGAAAATTCTAATAAGGTTGAAGAATAAATTTCCCTTTCTTGAAAAATAAACCTACTGTACATCTATTTAAAATTGTAACGAGCTTCAAAAATAAATTTTCCTTTCTTGGAAAATAATACTAATGTACATCTCTTGAAAATTCTAATAAGCTTCAAGAATAAATTTCCCTTTCTTGAAAAATAAGACTAATATACATCTCTTTAAAGTTCTAATAAGCTTCAAGAATAAATTTCCCTTTCTTGAAAAATAATACTAATATACATCTCTTTAAAATTCTAATGAGCTTCAAGAATAAATTTTCCTTTCTTGGAAAATAATACTAATGTACATCTCTTTAAAATTCTAATAAGTTTCAAGAATCAATTTCACTTTCTTGAAAAATAATACTAATGTGCATCTCTTTAAAATTCTAATGAGCTTCAAGAATAAAATTCCCTTTCATGGAAAATAATACTAATGTACATCTCTTTAAAATTCTAATAAGCTTCAACAATAAATTTCCCTTTCTTGGAAAATAATACTAATGTACATCTCTTGAAAATTCTAATAAGCTTCAAGAATAAATTTCCCTTTCTTGAAAAATAAGACTAATATACATCTCTTTAAAGTTCTAATAAGCTTCAACAATAAATTTCCCTTTCTAGGAAAATAATACTGATGTACATCTCTTGAAAATTCTAATAAGCTTCACGAATAAATTTCCCTTTCTTGAAAAATAACCTAATGTACATCTCTTTAAAATTGTAACGAGCTTCAAGAATAAATTTTCCTTTCTTGAAAAATAATACTAATGTACATCTCTATAAAATTCTAATAAGGTTGAAGAATAAATTTCCCTTTCTTGAAAAATAATACTAATGTACACCTCTTTAAAATTGTAATAAGCTTCAAGAATAAATTTCCCTTTCTTGAAAATTAAACTTAATGTACATCTCTTTAAAATTCTAATAAGGTTGAAGAATAAATTTCCCTTTCTTGAAAAATAATACTAATATACATCTCTTTAAAATTCTAATAAGGTTGAAGAATAAATTTCCCTTTCTTGAAAAATATTACTAATGTACACCTCTTTAAAATTCTAATAAGCTTCAAGAATAAATTTCCCTTTCTTGAAAATTAAGTTTTATTCTTGAAGCTCATTAGAATTTTAAAGAGATGTATATTAGGATTATTTTTCAGGAAAAGGAAATTTATTCTTGAAGCTCATTAGAATTTTCAAGAGATGTACATTAAGTTTAATTTTCAAGAAAGGGAAATTTATTCTGAAGCTTATTAGAATTTTAAAGAGGTGTACATTAGTATTATTTTCCAAGAAGGGGAAATTTATTCTTCAACCGTATTAGAATTTTAAAGAGATGTACATTAATTTTAATTTTCAAGAAAGGGAAGTTTATTCTTGAAGCTTATAAGAATTTTAAAGAGGTGTACATTAGTATTATTTTTCAAGAACGGGAAATTTATTCTTCAACCTTATTAGAATTTTAAAGAGATGTACATTAGTATTATTTTTCAAGAAAGGAAAATTTATTTTTGAAGCTCACATAATTTTAAAGAGATGTACATTAGGTTTATTTTTCAAGAAAGGGAAATTTATTCTGAAGCTTATTAGAATTCTAAAGAGATGTACATTAGTATTATTTTTCAAGAAAGGGAAATTTCTTCTTGAAGCTCATTAGAATTATAAAGAGATGTATTGTAACAACGGGAAAGATTCGAAAGAATTTTTAAAGAATTTTAAAAGATAAAACTTGATTTTAACCCTAATCCCAATCAAACGAAGCCTGACACGTATTTTGAGGATAATGACTTGACACGTAAGGTCGCCAGCCGTAAACTCGATCAAATAGAAAGAAATGTAATCCGCCGATCGTAAATCGACGGAAGGAGTTTCGCGCGTCACTTTCGCTGATCTGAGGCCAAGACTTTCGCATGGAAATGCGTGCCAACGTCTGGAAGGATG
Source organism: Senna siamea (assembly GCA_031216115.1). Lineage (NCBI taxonomy): Eukaryota > Viridiplantae > Streptophyta > Magnoliopsida > Fabales > Fabaceae > Senna > Senna siamea. Next base: position 19,669 of record JAVHNK010000101.1, on the reverse strand, counting down.
CCGACACCCTAAAAGATCCCCGGGTGGCCTGGGAAAAGTCGGGATCGCCCCTGGAGGCTTGAAATTACGCGAAAGCCCGCCATTTCTCCCATTTCACTCTCTCTCCTCACCACACTCTCTCTCTTCTCTTTCTCTCTCCACCTTCCTCCACCGTGAATCGGCCACCACCCACCGTGGGCCGCCACCAAGGGTACCAACCGACAGCCCTCACTGCCCACAACCACCAGCAACCAACCACCGCCACCAACGGCCGCCGGAGACGCCGAAAAAACGCCGTTTTTCCCCTCCATCGCGCGAAATTTCCCGACCGTCGTCAAGCCGCAGCGGATTGGCTGACCGCCACCGCTTCTACCACCGTAGGTAGCCCGAGCCGCCACCGCTTCCAAGAGCTCGGCCGCCGAAGCGAGGTCGGACGCGCTCGGATCGAGGCAAAACGCCGTCCGGCCAGGCGAGACTCTTCGTGGGCCGAAAACACCGCTCAAACGGCCGCGGAACCGCCGTGCCACCACCGTGATTCGCACTCCCGAGCTTACGGGCTTCACCGTGGTGTAATTTTCGAGACAAACCGCACTCACCGCCGCACCGCCGCGGCGCTGCCAGAAAGCCGGCCGTCGCGGAGTTCCCGGACGTGCATCCCGAGAAACTGAGATCACCGGGACGGAGAATTCCATAATCCGAGCACAGTGGTAAGGTCCGTTTTCCCAAAAACTGATGTTATATGATTGAAATGGCTGCCGAACGTAATTAGGCAATTAATTAACCTAGGTAGCTGTGTAACTGGGTTTAGGATTGAAAATTGGATGACGTGACGAATCTAAATATTCAATTTCATGTCCAGGGAATTAATTGGGCTCAGAAACCGAGATTTCACAGAGTCCTGATTTGAATTGATGCGACCGGAGACCAGGTAGGATAATTTACACTTCCCGAACCCTAGAATTGATTTAGTGAATACCTAAGTGATTTAGACGATTTGTATGGAATTGCGTGCTGCTTTCGATGGGATAAAATTGCATGCCTGTGTGCTGAAAACCCTAATTGCATGTTAGACACCTTGTTTATCGAGTTTAGATGCCTTTAGGGCGGATTTACTTAGGGTTGGGTACTTGATAGCCGGTATGGGACTAAGTCAGTTAAGTATTCCTCGTCACAGAAGCTTTTAAACGAAACTATTTTTATCGATTTAACTTTGATCGAGTTAGGATTGCGTTAAACCAGACTCCACTCCTAAGAAAGGTTTAGGGAGTATAAGGGTGGATAACCTACACGGGGAAACGTTGTGATTTAGGCGTGATACCCTAGAACCCTGAGGAATAGCCGTCCGAGTGCATGTGAGTTCGAATAGACTGTATGAGGATGAGAATTGGCGTATGTGCACATGCTAGGGGACGCCCTAGATGTTGATTCTCACCCGGTCCTTGAGTGAGTGATTGGTGTTACGGATCACACTCACAATATAGGCTTGATTCGGGTGATTGGTGTTACGGATCACACCCAACGATAAGAGAGGTATTCTCTCTAGACTACGTGCAATTAGAAGATGATTTAGATTCGGTTACAGTGGATTTGTAACCAACGTGGATTGAGATACACAGGGCATGGGATTTCATTTGATTTTTATGACTGATTTTAAAAAGAAACAGATTTCCAGATTGTGATATATTGCCGCAATTTCCATGTGTTTAAACGATTTTAAAGATAAGGTATTCCACTATTTTTGAACTGATTTCGGGAAGACGATTTCGGTGTTCGCACCGCTGAGTATTCAACTGGTTTTTGAATGATATTTAAATTGTAAATTATTCTACTGGGATTCATATCTCATTAGGTTGTGTACTCAGATGAACAGTGGACAAAAGGAGGAGCCTGCGATTTATAGCCGAAGCTGACTTGAGGATAGACAGGAGGATGATTAGCTAGGCTTGAATCATTTGTATATATACTCTGATGACACTGTTATTTAACGGATTCTGTTTCTTGTAATTTATGTATGGACTAGGCTGAATGTATATATGACGTTTCAGACAGTATGTATGGATTGTAGCGATGAATTAATGTTACGGTGTATGGATTTATATTAGTATGTTTACTGCTGTTGTTGGACTGGCTGTTGAGTTGTAAACAGGTGATTCTGTATTTGGGGATATGATCAATTTACAGAGGTAACTCTGCCAAATTTTCGGTAGAACTTACAGCCGTAAACTTATGGATTTGAATTGAAATGTGTATTAATGTATGATGAGACATGTATATGAGTTTTAGATTTTATTCCAGAGTTATTATTGATGATATATGTATGTGTATTTAGTTAGCTGCGTGTGAATCAGGGTTGAACGTAATCTGAATGGATAACGGAGAATCTATTTAGGTTACGCTCAACCAGTGGCGATCCCCTGACGTTCCCACATAGGGAATAAACATTCAGAATACCACATATGCTTCCGCTAATCAGATAAGCATCGCGTATGACGTATTAGGGGGTCGTTACAATTATGGTATCAGAGCCCTGTTTGTTGGATCTTTTGGTTTAGTGGGTCTAGGACTTTAAATCTTTGGGTTTGCAGCTTTAGGGTTTTGATTGATTTGACTCTGGAATGATAGGACCTGATTTGAATTGATAATGAACGGAATGAATTTGATGTACTTTTGTTAACTATTCTTTGTGTGATCGATCCGCTTGTTTCTGTGTCAGATAAGTATGGCAGAATCTAGCAGGGACGCCACACGTAGGCCTAGGGGAAGGCCAAGGCACAGAAGCCAGGGTGCGTCAGGTAGTGGTAGCATGGAGACTGAGGTTGACATGCGGGAGATGATGGAATCTATCAGTTACACGGCCGATGCAATGAGAGACCAGGCCACTACCCGGTGCCAATGCAATGAGACAAAGACAGGACGATAGATAGACGAGAAATGACGGAGCCACCCAACAGGTGAATCCACTATATCAGGGATGGATTGAATTCCAGAGAGCAGGTCCATCTCCGTTCACAGGAGCCTCCGATCCACCGTGGAAGCTTGGATAAAAGGAATTGAAAAAGATTTTCAGGTTGTTACAAAGGCGACGATGAACGTAAAGTCACATATGCAACATATATCTTTGAAGGGCGAAGCGGAGACTTTGGTGACGGATGCCCAAAGAATTGATGGAGAGCCGAAGCATTCCACTGACTTGGGAATCTTTCAAGAGAGTCTTCATGGATCAATATATCCCTGAGAGCGTGAAACAAGCAAAGGAAGCACAGTTCCTGAAACTCACCAGGAGGCGTGCCGTTTGACGAGTATCTCAAACAGCTTTGAGGAATTATCAAGGTACTCTACTTACCTGCGAATGCATTACGATGAGGCTTGGAAAGCGAAACAACTAGAAGAAGGCCTCGATCTACCTATGAAGACTCAGTTGGCTACCTTGGAGATTCGAGACTTTGCCACACTGGTGAATAAGTGCAGAATTCTGAGCAAGAATTTAGAACAGAAACAATTTCGTAATATGACACACGTCTGAGGCAGAACCCGCATAAGCGCCGTAAATCTGAATGTAAGAAGCGGTATGTTTAAACCGCAACCAGGGGCTTCTAGTAGCAGTGGGAGGCGACCTGATAATACTCTTTGTCAGAAGTGTGGCACCAGACATCCAAATCAACCCTGTTGGCATCAGACTCCCCTCCAGTGTTATAGATGTGGAGGCACAGGACATATGGCCAGATCGCCTTCTTCCACGGGGAATCAGCAGACATCTGGTAGCCGAAGACCACAGGCTCCAGGGAGAGTTTTTACCATGAATGCTGCCAACGTCGACAGGTCCTCAGGCTTGATGCAGGGTAGAGGTAAAATTTATAATTTTTCTTTGATAGTATTGTTTGATTCGGGTGATACGCACTCCTTTATTGCTGACGCATGCGTAGAACGAATGAGATTACCTGTTCAAACCTTGCCCTGTGACCTATACATATCCACACCCTTGGGAGAGGCCACTATGTCCCCATGAATATGCCTAAATTGCCCTTTAACCATTGAAGATACCTTGTTTCTTGTGGACTTAGTGTGTATACCATTGTCAGGGATCGACGTTATTTTGGGAATGGATTGGTTGACTAGGAATCGGGTCTTGTTGAATTGTTCCGAAGGGACAATTACTTATCTAGATAACGTGCCTGTGCGTGGTAATGACAGAGCTTGTGAGATAGGTGATATGTCCCTCAATCTTTCTGAGGTAGAGTTGCAGGATAGACTAAGTCAAATCCCAATCGTTAATGACTTTTCGGAGGTCTTTCCTTTGGAAATCAGTAAACTGCCACCACCTAGGGAGATAGAATTCACCATTGACCTGATTCCGGGAGCGGGTCCAATAGCTATGACCCCGTATCGTATGGCCCCCGCAGAATTGAGAGAATTAAAAGTCCAAATTGAAGACATGTTGGAGAAGGGGTTCGTTAGGCCAAGTGTATCACCATGGGGAGCTCCGGTCTTATTCGTAAAGAAGAAAGACGGGAGTTTAAGACTGTGTATTGATTACCGACAATTGAATAAGGTGACCATTAAGAACAAATACCCATTGCCACGTATTGACGATTTGTTTAATCAGTTGCAAGGCGCGACTGTATTTTCTAAGATAGATTTAAGGTCAGGATACCACCAGATTAGGGTTAGAGAAGAGGATATTCCCAAGACAGCATTCAGGACAAGATACGGCCATTACGAGTTTTTAGTGATGCCGTTTGGATTGACGAATGCACCATTGCCTTTATGGATTATATGAACAGAATTTTCAGACCCTATTTAGATCAATTTGTTGTGGTATTCATTGACGATATCTTAGTATATTCCAAGACTCACGAAGAGCATGCCCAGCATCTTAACACGGTGTTACAGATACTGGAAGAGAAACAACTGTATGCAAAGCTGGAGAAATGTGAGTTTTGGTTAGAAGAAGTGAAATTTTTAGGACATGTGGTAAATGGGAAAGGGATAGCGGTCGACCCAAAGAAAATTGAAGCAGTATTAGATTGGGATCGACCTAGAACGGTCACCGAGATTAGGAGTTTCTTGGGTTTGGCCGGCTATTATCGAAAATTTATTCAAGGATTTTCGCAAATAGCTGTGCCATTAACCCGATTGACTCGAAAAGGGGTAGACTTTGAATGGAGCGAACAAAGCAGTGAGACTAGTTTTCAGATTCGAAAGAGAAATTGACCACCGCTTCCTCTGTACTAATTATTCGAAACCCCTAGAACCCTTTATCAGATATACAGACGCATCTTTGAGAGGCCTAGGTTGTGTTTTGATGCAGGATGGGAAAGTTGTGGCTTATGCATCGCGACAATTGAAACCTGCAGAAGAGAACTATCCCACCCATGACTTAGAATTAGCTGCCGTTGTGTTTGCCCTAAAGATTTGGAGACATTACCTGTATGGCACGGTATTCGAGGTATATAGCGATCATAAGAGTCTTAGGTATTTGTTTGATCAGAAGGAATTAAACATGAGGCAGCGTAGGTGGGTAGAATACTTGAAAGACTTTGATTTTGAGCTGAAATTTCATGCAGGGAAAGCAAATGTTGTGGCCAATGCATTAAGCCGAAAGTCACTACAACTAGCCAGTTTAATGATTAGTGAGATGAGATTACTTGAGGATTTTGGGAAACTTAGCCTCAATGTAATCTCGTTTCCGCAAAGATTGGTAATGAGTGACTTTTTGATCACCTGCGAACTGAGAGAATTAATTAGACAAGCCCAACTTGAGGATGAATCCTTGGAGGTATATGCAGACCAACCCGACTTTGGATTAGCACCTGATGGAGTTTTGATGTTTAGAAAGAGAGTAGTGATCCCGAACCATCAAGAATTAAAGGAAAAAGTGTTAGCAGAAGCTCACAGAAGCCATTACACTATTCACCTCGGTATTTCCAAAATGTATCAAGATTTAAAGAGAAATTTTTGGTGGCCTGGTATGCGGAAAGATATCACGGATTACGTGAATGCCTGTTTGACTTGTCAACAGGTTAAGATAGAGCATCAGAAACCCGCAGGGCTACTTAAGCCATTGGAGATACCAGAAAAGAAATGGGATCGAGATCACTATGGATTTCGTGGTTGGATTACCTAGAACGCCACAGGATTTGATGCCATTTGGGTGATAGTGGATAGGTTGACCAAGTCTCAAGACTTTTTGCTGTTAAGGTGCAAGCATCTACGGAGAAATTAGCCGAAGTATACCTTAGGGAAATTGTAAGACTACATGGAATACCGTCAGGTATAGTATCTGATCGAGACCCTAGGTTTACTTCGATATTTTAGCAATCCCTACAGCAAGCTTTAGGAACCCAGCTTAAATTTAGCACGACCTTATCATCCTCGGTGGACGGCGCCTGAGAGGACTATTCAAACCCTAGAAGACATGTTGAGGGCATGTGTGCTTGAACCGAAAGGAAGTTGGGATAAACACCTGCCGTTGATAGAGTTTGCATACAATAACAGTTATCACTCTACCATCGGCATGGCAATCGCGTATGAGGCTCTGTATGGGAGGAGTTGTAAGTCACCTTTAAGTTGGGTAGAGATGGGGGAAAGTGCATTGTTGGGACCTGAAATGGTGCAAGAAACCACTGATCAAATTAAAATGATCAGGGAAAAGATGAGAGCTGCCCAACAGAGGCAAGAATCTTATGCCAACAAGAGAAGAAGGCCTTTGGAATTTAACGAGGGAGATCACGTATTTCTGAGAGTGTCCCCCACCACGGGTATTGGTAGACAGATAAGGACTAAGAAACTAAGTCCTAGATTCCTAGGACCATTCCAAATTTTACAAAGAGTCGGTCCCGTTGCCTACCAAATTGCTTTACCTCCCCATTTGTCCAACCTACATGATGTTTTCCACGTCTCCCAACTTCACCAATATGTCCCAGATCCTGCGCATGTATTAGAGAATCAACCGATAATATTAAAGGAAAATTTGACTTATGAATCTACTCCTGTTCAAATCCTTGACTATAAGACTAAGCAGCTTCGAAGTAAAATGATCCCTTTAGTTAAGGTACTTTGGCAGGATGTCGCGTCGCAGGAGATGACGTGGGAGAAAGAAGATGAAATGAGACAAAGATATCCAGAACTGTTTACAGATATGAATTTTGCGGACAAAATTTCTTTTAAGGGGGGGAGAATGTAACAACGGGAAAGATTCGAAAGAGTTTTTAAAGGATTTTAAAAGATAAAACTTGATTTTAACCCTAATCCCAATCAAACGAAGCCTGACACGTATTTCGAGGATAATAACTTGACACAGAAGGTCGTTTGAAGCCAGAAACACAATCAAACAGAAAGAAATGCAATCCGGCGATCAGAAACTAACGGAAGGAGTTTCGTGCGTCACTTTTGTTGACGGAGGCCGAGACTTTTGCATGGAAATGCATGCCAACGTCTGGAAGGATGCCGACACCCTAAAAGACCCCCGGGTGGCCTGGGAAAAGTCGGAATCGCCCCTGGAGGCATTAAATTACGCAAACTCCCGCCATTTCTCCCATTTCACTCTCTCCTCACCACACTCTCTCTCTTCTCTCTTTTCTCTCTCCACCTTCCTCCACCGTGAACGGCCACCACAGCCACCGTGGGCTGCCACCAAGGGTACCAACCGACAGCCCTCACTGCCCACAACCACTAGCCACCAACCACCGCCACCAACGGCCGCTGGAGCCGCCGAAAAAACGCCATTTTTCCCCTCCATCACGCGAAATTTCCCCAGCCCGATTCGCCGCCGTCCGACGCCGTTGACCCTCACCGCCCTCACCATCGTGTAGCCCGAGCCGCTACCGCTCAGAGCTCCGGCTGGCCGAAGGAGGCCAGACGCGCCCGGATCGAGGCAAAACGCCGTCCGCCCTGCGAGACGCCAGGGTGAAAAACACCGCCAAACGGCCAGTGAACCGGCCGTGCCACCACCGTATTCGGACTCCTGTGCTTGCGGGCTTCACCGTGGTGTGATTTTCGAGACAAACCGTAACTCACCGCCGTGCGCCACCGCCAGTCGCCGTCTTGCGCCTGCAGGTGTCGCCGTCTTGGGAGATTCTAGACGTGCATCCCGAGAAATCGAGACCATCGGGACGTAGAATTCCATCATCCGAGCACAGTGGTAAGGTCCGTTTTCCCAAAAACTAATGTTATATGTCTGAAATGGCTTCACTAACGTAATTAGGCAATTAATTAACCTAGGTAGCTGTGGTAATCAGGGTTTAGGATTGAAAATTGGATGACGTGACGAATCTAAATATTCAATTTCATGTCCAGGGAATTAATTGGGCTCAGAAACTGAGATTTCGCAGAGTCCTGACTTGAATTGAAGCAACCGGTGACCAGGTAGGATAATTTACACTTCCCGAACCCTAGAATTGATTTAGTGAATACCTGACTGATTTAGACGACTTGTATGGATTTGGCGTCGCTTTGATGGGATAAAATTGCATGCACGTGTCTTTGAAAACCCTAATTGCATGTTAGACACCTTGTTTATCGAGTTTAGATGCCTTTAGGGCGGATTTACTTAGGGTTGGGTACTTGATAGCCGGTATGGGACGGCCGTTAAGTATCTCTCGTACAGGAAGCTTTTAAATGAAACTATTTTTATCAGATTTAGCCTGTACTAAGTTAGGGATTGCGCGTTAAACCAGGACGACCCTTATTAAGGTTTAGGGAGTATAAGGGTGGATAACCTACACGGGGAAACATTGTGATTTAGGCGTGATACCCTAGAACCCTGAGGAATAGCCGACCGAATGCATGTGAGTTCGAATAGACTGTATGAGGATGAGAATTGGCGTATGTGCACATGCTAGGTGTAACAGTCCAGCCACCCACTTGTAGATATTGTCCGCTTTGGTGGTTATCGAGCCACCTCACGGTTTTGTTCTTCCCCTTGTCGAGGGGGAAAACGCGTCTATTGTAACGACCCCCTAATACGTCATACGCGATGCTCGTCTGATTAGCGGAAGCATATGTGGCATTCTGAATGTTTATTCCCTATGTGGGAACGTCAGGGGATCGCTACTGGTTGAGCGTAACCCAAATAGATTCTCCGTTATCCATTCAGATTCCGTTCAACCCTGATTCACACGCAGCTATCTAAATACACATACATATATCATCAATAATAACTCTGGAATGAAATCTAAAACTGATATACATGTCTCATCATACATTCATCCACATTTCAATTCAAATCCATAAGTTTACGGCTGTAAGTTCTACCGAAAATCCGGCAGAGTTTCCTCTGTAATTTGGTCATATCCCAAGTACAGAATCACCTTGCTTAAAACGTGAACAACCACCCAATAACAAGGTAAACATACTAATATAAATCCATACACCGTAACATTAATTCATCGCTACAATCCATACATACTGTCTGAAACGTCATATATACATTCAGCCTAGTCCATACATAAGTTACAAGAAATATAATCTGATAATTAACAGTGTCATCAAAGTATATGTACAAACGATTCAAGCCTAAGCTAAATAATCCTCTGTCTATCCTCAAGTCGATACCATTATCGCCTGGCTCCTCGCCCGTCCTGTTCATCTGAGTACACAACCTAATGAGATATGAATCCCAGTAGAATAATTTACAATTTAAATATCATTCAAAAACCAGTTGAATACTCAGCGGTGCGAACACCGAAATCGTCTTCCCGAAATCAGTTCGAAAACAGTGGAATACCTTATCTTTAAAATCGTTTAAACACATGGAAATTGCGGCAATATATTATAATCTGGAAATCTGTTTCTTTTAAAATCAGTCATAAAAATCAAATGAAATCCCATGCCCTGTGTATCTCAATCCACGTTGGTTACAAATCCATCAGAATCGAATCTAAATCATCTTCTAATTGCACGTAGTCTAGAGAGAATACCTCTCTTATCGTTGGGTGTGATCCGTAACACCAATCACCCGAATCAAGCCTATATTGTGAGTGTGATCCGTAACACCAATCACTCACTCAAGGACCGGGTGAGAATCAACATCTAGGGCGTCCCCTAGCATGTGCACATACGCTAATTCTCATCCTCATACAGTCTATTCGAACTCACATGCACTCGGTCGGCTATTCCTCAGGGTTCTAGGGTATCACGCCTAAATCACAACGTTTCCCCGTGTAGGTTATCCACCCTTATACTCCCTAAACCTTTCTTAGGGTCGTCCTGGTTTAACGCAAGCAATCCCTAACTCAAGACAAAGGTTAAATCGATAAAAATAGTTTCGTTTAAAAGCTTCTGCATTTAGGGATACTTAACGGCCGTCCCATACCGGCTATCAAGTACCCAACCCTAAGTAAATCCGCCCTAAAGGCATCTAAACTCGATAAACAAGGTGTCTAACATGCAATTAGGGTTTTCAGGACACAGCATGCAATTTTATCCCATCGAAGCAAAGACGCAATTCCATACAAATCGTCTAAATCGGTTAGGTATTCACTAAATCAATTCTAGGGTTCTGAAGTGTAAATTATCCTACCTGGTCTCGGTCGCTTCAATTCAAATCGAGGACTCTGTGAAATCTCGGTTTCGAGCCCAATTAATTCCTGGACATGAAATTGAATATTTAGATTCGCCACGTCATCCAATTTTTCAATCCTAAACCCTAAGTTACCGATTACCTAGGTTAATTAATTGCCTAATTACGCTCAAGCAGCCATTTCAATCATATAACATCAGTTTTGGGAAAACTGACCTTACCATCGTGCTCTGATTATGGAATTCTACGTCCCTTGATCTCGGTTTCGGGATGCACGTCCAGAACTCCAGACGGCCAAGACACCTACGGCGGCGCACGGTGGTGCACGGGCGCAAAGCGCTGAGTGCGGTTTGTCTCGAAAATTACACCACGGTGAAGCCCGTAAGCTCAAGAGTCCGAATACGGTGGTGGCACGGCGGTTCACGGCCGTTTGGACGGTGTTTTCCAGCCACGAAGAGTCTCGCACAGCGGACGGCGTTTTGCCTCGATCCGGGTGCGTCTGGCCTCCTTCGGCCAATGAAGCCATCGGAGGCAGCCGGCAGCTCTGCCACACCTGGTGGGGGCGGTGACGGCCAACGGCGTCAGACGGCGGCGCATCGGGCTGGGGAATTCCGCGCGATGGAGGGGAAAAACGGCGTTTTTCCGGCGTCTCCGGCGGCCGCTGGTGGCGGTGGTTGGTTGCTGGTGGTTGTCAGGCGATGAAATTTGTCGGTTGGTACCCTTGGTGGCCCACGGTGGCTGTGGGTGGCCGTTCACGGTGGAGGAAGGTGGAGAGAGAAAAGAGAGAAGAGAGAGAGAGTGTGGTGAGGAGAGAGAGTGAAATGGGAGAAATGGCGGGCTTTCTGCAGAATTTAAAGCCTCCGCGGCGATCCCGACTTTTCCCAGGCCACCCGGGGATCTTTTAGGGTGTCGGCATCCCTCCAGACGTTGGCACGCATTTCCATGCGAAAGTCTTGGCCTCCGTCAACGAAAGTGACGCACGAAACTCCTTCCGTCAGTTTCTGATCGCCGGATTACATTTCTTTCTGTTTGATCGTGTTTCTGGCTTCAAGCGACCTTCTGTGTCAAGTCATTATCCTCAAAATACGTGTCGCTTCGTTTGATTGGGATTAGGGTTAAAATCAAGTTTTATCTTTTAAAATTCTTTAAAAATTCTTTCGAATCTTTCCCGTTGTTACATTCTCCCCCCCTTAAAAGAAATTTTGTCCCCAAAATTCATACCTGTAAACAGTTCTGGATATCTTTGTCTCATTTCATCTTCTTTCTCCCACGCCATTTCTCGCGATGCGACATCCTCGCCAAAGTACCTTAACTAAAGGGATCATTTTACTTAGTCGTTTAGTCTTATAGTCAAGGATTTGAACAGAGTAGATTCATAAGTCAAATTTTCCTTTAATATTATCGGTTGATTCTCTAATACATGCGCAGGATCTGGGACATACTTACGAAGTTGGGAGACGTGGAAAACATCATGTAGGTTGGACAAATGGGGAGGTAACGCAATTTGGTAGGCAACGGACCGACTCTTTGTAAAATTTGGAATGGTCCTAGGAATCTAGGACTTAGCTTCTTAGTTCTTATCTGTCTACCAATACAGTGGTGGGGACACTCTCGTAAATACGTGATCTCCCTCGTTAAATTCCAAAGGCCTTCTTCTCTTGTTAGCATAAGATTCTTGCCTCTGTTGGGCAGCTCTCATCTTTTCCCTGATCATTTTAATTTGATCAGTGGTTTCTTGCACCATTTCAGGTCCCAACAATGCACTTTCCCCCATCTCTACCCAACTTAAAGGTGACTTACAACTCCTTCCATACAGAGCCTCATACGGTGCCATGCCAATGGTAGAGTGATAATCAAGTATTGTATGCAAACTCTATCAGCGGCAGGTGTTTATCCCAACTTCCTTTACGTCTCGCTCAAGCACACACGCCCTCAACATGTCTTCTAGGGTTTGAATAGTCCTCTCAGACTGCCCGTCAGTCTGAGGATGGTAGGCTGTGCTAAATTTAAGCTGGGTTCCTAAGGCTTGCTGTAGGGATTGCCAAAATCTCGAAGTAAACCTAGGGTCTCGATCAGATACTATACCTGACGGTATTCCATGTAGTCTTACAATTTCCCTAAGGTATACTTCGGCTAATTTCTCCATGGAGTAACGCACTTTAACAGGCAAAAAGTGTGCAGACTTGGTCAACCTATCCACTATCACCCAAATGGCATCAAATCCTGCTGGTGTTCTAGGTAATCCAACCACGAAATCCATAGTGATTTGATCCCATTTCCTCTCTGGTATCTCCAATGGCTTAAGTAGCCCCGCGGGTTTCTGATGCTCTATCTTAACCTGTTGACAAGTCAAACAGGCATTCACGTGTCCGTGATATCTTTCTCGCATACCAGGCCACCAAAATTTCTCTTTAAATCTCGATACATCTTGGAAATACAAGGGGTGGATAGTGTAATGGCTTCGTGAGCTTACGCTAACACTTTTTCCTTTAATTCTTGATGGTTTGGGATTACTATTCTCTTTCTAAACATTAAAACTCCATCGTGCTAATCCAAGTCGGGTTGGTCTGCATATACCTCCAAGGATTCATCCTCGAGTTGGGCTTGTTTAATTAATTCTCTCAGTTCGCAGGTTATCAAAAAGTCACTCATCACTAATCTTTGCGGAAATGAGATTACGTTGAGGCTAAGGTTCCCAAAATCCTCAAGTAATCTCATCTCACTAATCATTAAAGCGGCTAGTTGTAGTGACTTTCGGCTTAATGCATCGGCCACAACATTTGCTTTCCTGCATGATATTTCAATTCAAAATCAAAGTCTTTCAAGTATTCTACCCACCTACGCCTCATATTTAATTCCTTCTCGATCAAACAAATACCTAAGGCTCTTATGATCACTATATACCTCGAATACCGCGCCATACGGTAATGTCTCCAAATCTTTAGGGCAAACACAACGCAGCTAATTCTAAGTCATGGGTGGGATAGTTCTCCTCTGCAGGTTTCAATTGTCGCGATGCATAAGCCACAACTTTCCCATCCTGCATCAAAACACAACCTAGGCCTCTCAAAGATGCATCTGTGTATACAGTAAAGGGTTCTAGGGGTTTCGGAATAATTAGTACAGGAGCGGGGGTCAATTTCTCTTTCAGAATCTGAAAACTGGTCTCACACCGTTCGCTCCATTCAAAGTCTACCCCTTTCCGAGTTAACCGGGTCAATGGCACAGCTATCTGTGAAAATCCTTGAATGAATTTCCGATAATAACCGGCCAAACCCAAGAAACTCCTAATCTCAATGATCGTTCTAGGTCGATCCCAATCTAATACTGCTTCAATTTTCTTTGGGTCGACCGCTATTCCTTTCCCATTTACCACATGTCCTAAAAATTTCACTTCTTCTAACCAAAACTCACATTTCTCCAGCTTTGCATTACGCTTGTTTCTCTTCCAAAGATCTGTAACACCGTGTTAAGATGCTGGGCATGCTCTTCGTGAGTCTTGGAATATACTAAGATGTCGTCAATGAACACCACAACAAATTGATCTAAATAGGGCCTGAAAATTTGCTCATATAATCCATAAAGATAATGGTGCATTCGTCAATCCAAACGGCATCACTAAAAACTCGTAATGGCCGTATCTTGTCCTGAATCTTTGTCTTGGGAATATCCTCCTCTCTAACCCTAACTGGTGGTATCGACCTTAAATCTATCTTAGAAAATACGTCGCCTTGCAATCGATCAAACAAATCGCCAATACGTGGCAATGGGTATTTGTTCTTAATGGTCACCTTATTCAATTTTCAGTAATCAATACACAGTCTTAAACTCCCGTCTTTATTCTTTACGAATAAGACCGGAGCTCCCCATGGGGATACACTTGGCCTAATGAACCCCTTCTCCAACATGTCTTCGATTTGGACTTTTAATTCTCTCAATTATGGGGCCATACGACACGGTCATAGCTATTGGACCCGCCTCCTAATTAGGTCAATGGTGAATTCTATCTCTAGGTGGTGGTTACAAATTTCCAAAGGAAATACCTCAGGAAAAGTCGCTAACAATCGGGATTTGACTTAATCTATCCTCGCAATTCTACCTGAGAGATTGAGGGACATATCACCTATCTCACAAGCTCTGTCATTACCACGCACGTGCAGTGCGTTGTCTAGATAAGTAATTGTCCCTTGAACAATTCAACAAGACCCGATTCCTAGTCAACCAATCCATTCCCAAAATAACGCCGATCCTCGACAATGGTATACACACTAAGTCCACAAGAAATAAAGTATCTTCAATGGTTAAGGGGCAGTTTAGGCATATTCGTGGGGACATAGTGGCTTCTCCCAAGGGTGTGGATATGTATAGGTCACAGGGCAGGGTTTGAACAGGTAATCTCATTCGTTCTACGCATGCATCAGCAATAAAGGAGTGCGTAGCACCCGAATCAAACAATACTATCAAAGAAAAATTATAAATTTTACCTCTACCTGCATCAAGCCCTCGGACCTCGTCGACGTTGGCAGCATTCATAGTAAAAACTCTCCCTGGAGCTTGTGGTCTTCGGCTACCAAATGTCGGCTGATTCCCCGTGGAAGGGCAGTATCTGGCCATGTGTCCTGCGGCCTCCACATCTATAACAATCGAGGGGAGTCCGATGCCGCAGGTTGATTTGGATGTCCGGTGCCACACTTCGACAAAGAGTATTATCGTCGCCTCCCACGCTACTAGAAGCCCTGGCTGCGGTTTAAACATACCGCTTCTTACATTCAGATTCGGGCGCTTATGTCTCGCTTGCCTCTCAGCACGTTGTGTCATATTCTGAGCCTGTTTGTATTCTAAATTCTTGCTCAGAATTCTGCACTTATTCACGGCTGTGGCAAAGTCTCGAATCTCCAGGGTAGCCAACTGAGTCTTCATAGGTAGATCGAGGCCTACTTCTAATTGTTTCGCTTTCCAAGCCTCATCGTAATGCATTCGCAGGCAGAGTACCTTGATAATTCCTCAAACTATTTCAGATACTCGCCAAACGGCCGCCTCCTGGTGAGCTTCAGAGGCTGAGCTTCCTTTGCTTGTTTCACGCTCTCAGGGATATACTGATCCATGAAGACTCTCTTGAAAGATTCCCAAGTCAGTGGGATGCCTCGGCTCTCCATCAATTCTTTGTGCATCCGCCCACCAAAGTTCGACCGTCCTTCAAAGATATATGTTGCATATGTGACTTTCTGCGTTTCTTCGTCCGTGACCTTTGCGACAACTCCGAAAATCTTTTCAATTCCTTTTATCCAAGCTTCCACAGCAGCTGGTTCGGAGGCACCTGTGAACGGAGATGGACCTGCTCTCTGGAATTCAATCCATCCCTGATATAGTGGATTCACCTGTTGGGTGGCTCCGTCGTTTCGCCGTCTCATCATCCCGCCACCGTCTCATTGCATTGGCACTGGTAGTGGCCTGGTCTCTCATGGCATCGGCCATTAATCTGATAGATTCCATCATCTCACGCATGTCAACCTCAGTCTCCATGCTACCACTACCTGACGCACTCGCTTCGCGGCTGCCTGGCCTTCCCTAGGCTACGTGTGGCGTCCCTGCTAGATTCTGCCATGTTTATCTGATACAGAAACAAACAGATCAGTCACACAGCAATAATTAACAGAAGTACGTCAAACTCATTCCGTTCATTATCAATTCAAATCAGGTCCTATCATGCCAGAGTCAAATCAATCAAAATCCTAAAGCTGCAAGCCCAAAGATTTAAAGTCCTAAGTCCACTAAACCGTAAGATCCGACAAACAAGGCTCGATACCATAATTGTAACGACTCTTAATACGATCATACGCGATGCTCGCCTGATTAGCTTTAAGCATACGTGGCATTCAATGTTTATTCCCTATGTGGGAACGCCAGTGGATCGCTTTGGCCGAGCCGTGAACCCAAATAGATTCTCCGTTATCCATTCAGATTCGCTCAACCCCGATTCACACGCAGCCTATCTAAATACACATACATATATCATCAATAATAACTCACGGAATGAAATCTAAAATCGATATACATGTCTCATCATACATTCATCCACATTTCAATTCAAATCCATAAGTTTACTTTGTAAGTTCTACCGAAAATCGGCAGAGTTTCCTCGTAATTTGGTCATATCCCAAGTACGTAATCACCTCGCTTAAAACGTAACAACCACCCAATAACAAAGATAAACATACTAATATAAATCCATACACCGTAACATTAATTCATCGCTACAATCCATACATACCGTCTCGAACGCCATATATACATTCAGCCTAGTCCATACATAAGTTACAAGAAATATAACTGATAATTATCAAAGGTCATCAAAGTATATGTACAAACGATTCAAGCTCTAAGCTAAATAATCCTCTGTCTATCCTCAAGTCACCTCGCTATCGCCTGGCTCTCGCTCGTCCCTCGCTCATCAGTACACAACCTAATGAGATATGAATCAAAGAGAATAATTTACAATTTAAATATCATTCAAAACCGAGTTGAATACTCAATGGCGAACACCGAAATCGCTCTTCCCGAAATCTACTAAAACAAAGTGGAATACCTTATCTTTAAAATCGCTTAAACACATGGAAATCGCGGCAATATATTATAACTGGAAATCTGCTTCTTTTAAAATCACCATAAAAATCAAATGAAATCCCATGCCCGTGTATCTCAATCCACGCTGGTTACAAATCCATCAGAATCGAATCTAAATCATCTTCTAATTGCACGTAGTCTGCAGAGAATACCTCTCTTATCGCTGGGTGTGATCCGTAACACCAATCACCCGAATCAAGCCTATATTGTGAGTGTGATCCGTAACACCAATCACTCACTCAAGGACGGTGAGAATCAACATCTAGGCGTCCCCTCAGCATGTGCACATACGCTAATTCTCATCCTCATACTGATCTATTCGAACTCACATGCACTCCTGGCCGGCTATTCCTCGGGGTTCTAGGGTATCACGCCTAAATCACAACGCTTCCGTGTAGGTTATCCACCCTTATACTCCCTAAACCTTTCTTAGGGTCGCCCTGGTTTAACGCGCAATCCCTAACTCAAGACAAAGTTAAATCGATAAAAATAGTTTCGTTTAAAAGCTTCAGATTTAGGGATACTTAACGAGTCCCATACCGCTATCAAGTACCCAACCCTAAGTAAATCCGCCCTAAAGGCATCTAAACTCGATAAACAAGGTGTCTAACATGCAATTAGGGTTTTCAAAGACACAGGCATGCAATTTTATCCCATCGAAAAGCAAAGACGTGAATTCCATACAAATCGCCTAAATCGCTTAGGTATTCACTAAATCAATTCTAGGGTTCTGGAAGTGTAAATTATCCTACCTGGTCTCCTGGCCGCTTCAATTCAAATCAGGACTCGTGGAAATCTCGGTTGCCGAGCCCAATTAATTCCCTGGACATGAAATTGAATATTCGGGATTCGCCACGTCATCCAATTTTTCAATCCTAAACGGTTACCTGATTATCTAGGTTAATTAATTGCCTAATTACGCTCGTGACCATTTCAATCATATAACATCAGTTTTTGGGAAAAGCGGACCTTACCACCGTGGCTCGACTATGGAATTCTACGTCGGTGATCTCGGTTTCTCGGGATGCACGCCCAGGAACTCCGTGACGGCTACATACAAGACGGGCAAGACGGCAAGACACTAGCATGGCGCAGGCGCACGCGTGAGGTGCGCTTATCTCGAAATAATTACACCACTGCAAGCCGTGAAGCTCAGGAGTCCGACACGGTGGTAGGCACGGCGGTTCACTGGCCGCTTGAGCGGTGTTTTCCGGCCACGAAGAGTCTCGCACGGCGGACGGCTGCTTGCCTCGATCCGGCGCGTCCGGCCTCTTTCGACGGCCGAAGCTATTGAGGCGGTCGGCCTGGGCTACGGTGGTGAAGCGGTGGCAGTCAATCGGCGCTGGACGGCAAGATATCGGGCCGGGAAATTTCGTGATGGAGGAAAACGGCGTTTTCGGCGTCTCGCGGCCGCTGGTGGCGGTGGGTTGGTCACGGTGGTTGTGGCGATGGTGTCAGCTTGGTACCCTTGGTGGCGCCTACGGTGGCTGTGGGTGGCCGCTCACGGTGGGAGGAAGGTGGAGAGAGAAAAGAGAGAAGAGAGAGAGAGTGTGGTGAGGAGAGAGAGTGAAATGGGAGAAATGGCGGGCTTCGCGTAATTTAAAGCCTCCAGGCGATCCCGACTTCTTCCTGTGCCACCGGGATCTTTTAGGGTGCCCATCCCTCCAGACGCTGGCACGCATTTCCATGCGAAAGTCTTGGCCTCACTAACGAAAGTGACGCACTAAACTCCTTCCGCCGCCGATCACGATTACATTTCTTTCTCGCTTGATCGTGTTTAGCCGCTTCGCGACCTTACGGTCGTCATTATCCTCAAAATACGCGGTCAGCTTCGTTTGATTGGGATTAGGGTTAAAATCAAGTTTTATCTTTTAAAATTCTTTAAAAATTCTTTCGAATCTTTCCCGTTGTTACATCTATCAGGGTAGCACAGCGGAAGTCAGTCCATCCATGTACCTCATAGATATTGTCCTTGGGGTTGTCGAGCCACAAGGTTTTGTTCCTCACCCCTATCCTCGCGGTGGTGAGAACGCAGCTCTACAAGGGAGAGGTATCCACACCCTTATAAGGCATGCTTCGCTCCCTCTCCAACCGAAGGGGACATTACAATCCACCCCCCAGGGAGCCCAAATGGCCCCGCCGGCACACACACCGATCCTGGCCCCGGCCGATCGATACCAATGTAATGTACCCAGCCACCCACTTGTAGATATTGTCCGCTTTGATGGTTATCGAGCCACCTCACGGTTTTGTTCTTC
Organism: Senna siamea; assembly: GCA_031216115.1. Lineage (NCBI taxonomy): Eukaryota > Viridiplantae > Streptophyta > Magnoliopsida > Fabales > Fabaceae > Senna > Senna siamea. Next base: position 289 of record JAVHNK010000101.1, on the reverse strand, counting down.
CCCTTGTCGAGGGGGAAAACGCTAGCATCGTGGTAGCACAAATGAAGTCACCCATCCATGTACCTCATAGATATTGTCCTCGGGGTTGTCGAGCCACAAGGTTTTGTTCTCACCCCTATCCTCAAGGGGTGAGAACGCGCTACTAAGGGAGAGGTATCCACACCCTTATAAGGCATGCTTGCACTCTCTCCAACCGATGAAGGGACATTACAATATGAGGATGAGAATTGGCGATGTGCACATGCTAGGACGCCCCAGATGTTGATTCTCACCCGATCCTTGAGTGAGT
>CM062367.1:33176572-33236913 GCA_031216115.1 Senna siamea | reverse complement strand
TGGAGCGAATATTCAAAGGGAGTAAAATTTAGGTGGAGCATTCACCACGAGCACCAATACATGAAGTTCTTTTAAGAACTCAGATTATTAGAACATAGAAGAAGTATGTCTATGATCTGCGACCCCCTTGGAATTCTTTGTCTGCGCGCCCTTTTTTAAGTCGTCAATTTTCTAATAGGACATTCTTTGCGCTCAATATTGGCTCTGAGTGAGACCTTTGGTGATAAATATAAAGGCGCATTTGGCGTTCTGGTGCGATCACCAGCGGCACTCTGCCGGATCCCATCGAACTCATGATTAAGCGTGCTTGGCGAGAGTAGTACTAGGATGGGTGACCTCTGGGAAGTCCTCGTGTTGCACCCACCCCTCTTTTTAGTCTAGAATCATGCAAATTCGTAAATCTTGTTTCTCAGCATAAATTTGCACTCAGAGATGGGATAATTGGAGCGAATATTCAAAGGAGTAAAATTTAGGTGGAGCATTCACCACGAGCACCAATCACAAGTTCTTTTAAGAGCTCAGATTATTCGGCGAACATAGAAGAGAGTATGTCTATGATGTGCGACACCCCTTGGAATTCTTCGTGCCGCGCCCCTTTTTTAGTCCTCAATTTTCTAATATGACATTACTGCGCTCAATATTGGCCTACGAGTGAGACCTTTGGTGATAAATATAAAGGGCGCATTTGACGTTCTGGTGCGATCACACGGCACTCTTGCCGGATCCCATCGAACTCCATGATTAAGCGTGCTTGGCGAGAGTAGTACTAGGATGGGTGACCTCTGGGAAGTCCTCGTGTTGCACCCCACCCCTCTTTTTAGTCTAGAATCATGCAAATTCAGTAGAAATCTTGTTTCTCAGCATAAATTTGCACTCAGAGATGGGATAATTGGAGCGAATATTCAAAGGGAGTAAAATTTAGGTGGAGCATTCACCACGAGCACCAATAAGTTCTTTTAAGAGCTCAGATTATTCGGCGAACATAGAAGAGAGTATAATACATGATCTTGCGACCCCCTTGGAATTCTTTGTGCAGCGCCCTTTTTTAAATCGTCAATTTTCTAATAGGACATTCTGCGCTCAATATTGGCTCTGCAGTGAGACCTTTGGTGATAAATATAAAGGCGCATTTGGCGTTCTGGTGCGATCACACCGGCACTCTTGCCGGATCCCATCGAACTCCTCGATTAAGCGTGCTTGGGCGAGTAGTACTAGGATGGGTGACCTCTGGGAAGTCCTCGTGTTGCACCCCACCCTTCTTTTTAAAGTCTAGAATCATGCAAATTCGTGAAATCTTGTTTCTCAGCATAAATTTGCACTCAGAGATGGGATAATTGGAGCGAATATTCAAAGGGAGTAAAATTTAGGTGGAGCATTCACCACGAGCACCAATACGCAAGTTCTTTTAAAACTCAGTTATTAGGCGAACATAGAAGAGAGTATGTCTATGATCTGCGACCCCCTTGGAATTCTTTGTCTTGCGCCCCTTTTTAAGTCGTCAATTTTCTAATAGGACATTCTTGCGCTCAATATTGGCCTACAGTGAGACCTTTGGTGATAAATATAAAGGCGCATTTGGCGTTCTGGGTGCGATCACACACAGCTCTTGCCAGGATCCCATCGAACTCTTGATTAAGCGTGCTTGGCGAGAGTAGTACTAGGATGGGTGACCTCTGGGAAGTCCTCGTGTTGCACCCCACCTCTTTTTAAGTCTAGAATCATGCAAATTAAGTGAAATCTCTTGTTTCTCAGCATAAATTTGCACTCAGAGATGGGATAATTGGAGCGAATATTCAAAGGGAGTAAAATTTAGGTGGAGCATTCACACGAGCACCAATCATAAGTTCTTTTAAGAGCTCAGATTATTCGTGAACATAGAAGAGAGTATGTCTATGATCTTGCGACCCCCTTGGAATTCTTTGTCTGCGCCCCTTTTTAGTCGTCAATTTTCTAATAGGACATTCTTGCGCTCAATATTGGCTTCTGAGTGAGACCTTTGGTGATAAATATAAAGAGGCGCATTTGGCGTTTCAGATGCGATCACACCCAGCCTCTGCCGGATCCCATCGAACTCATGATTAAGCGTGCTTGGACGAGAGTAGTACTAGGATGGGTGAACTCCTGGGAAGTCCTCGTGTTGCACTCACCCCTCTTTTAAGTCTAGAATCATGCAAATTAAATAATGAAGTCTTGTTTCTCAGCATAAATTTGCACTCAGAGATGGGATAATTGGAGCGAATATTCAAAGGGAGTAAAATTTAGGTGGAGCATTCACCACAGCACCAATAGAAAAGTTCTTTTAAGAGCTCCGTTATTCGGCGAACATAGAAGAGAGTATGTCTATGGTGCGCGACCCCCCTTGGAATTCTTTGTGCCGCGCCCCTTTTTTAGTCGTGATTTTCGAATAGGACATTACTGCGCTCAATATTGGCTCTGAGTGAGACCTTTGGTGATAAATATAAAGGCGCATTTGGCGTTCTGGGTGCGATCACACCAGCCTCTGCCCGGATCCCATCGAACTCCATGATTAAGCGTGCTTGGCGAGTAGTAATAGGATGGGTGACCTCCTGGGAAGTCCTCGTGTTGCACCCACACCCTTCTTTTTAGTCTAGAATCATGCAAATTCGTAGAAATCTTGTTTCTCAAGCAATTTGCACTCAGAGATGGGATAATTGGAGCGAATATTCAAGGGAGTAAAATTTAGGTGGAGCATTCACACGAGCACCAATATAAGTTCTTTTAAGAGCTCAGATTATTAGCGAACATAGAAGAGAGTATGTCTATGATCTGCGACCCCTTGGAATTCTTTGTCTGCGCCCCTATTTTGGTCGTCAATTTTCTAATAGGACACTATTGCGGTCAATATTGGCTACTGGTGAGACCTTTGGTGATAAATATAAAAGGCGCATTTGACGTTGCTGGTGCGATCACACCAGCACTTTGCAGGATCCCATCGAACTCATGATTAAGCGTGCTTGGCGAGAGTAGTACTAGGATGGGTGACCTCTGGGAAGTCCTCGTGTTGCACCCACCCTTCTTTTAGTCTAGAATCATGCAAATTAAATGAAATCTTGTTTCTCAGCATAAATTTTCACTCCGAGATGGGGTAATTGGAACGAATATTCAAAGGGAGTAAAATTTAGGTGGAGCATTCACACGAGTACCAATACACAAGTTCTTTTAAGAGCTCCGTTATTCGGCGAACATAGAAGAGAGTATGTCTATGATGTGCGACCCCCCTTGGAATTCTTTGTGCCGCGCCCCTTTTTTCGTCGTCAATTTTCTAATAGGACATTACTGCGCTCAATATTGGCCTACAGTGAGACCTTTGGTGATAAATATAAAGAGGCGCATTTGGCGTTCTGGTGCGATCACACGGCACTCTTTGCCGGATCCCATCGAACTCATGATTAAGCGTGCTTGGAGGAGAGTAGTACTTGGATGGGTGACCTCCTGAGAAGTCCTCGTGTTGCACCCCACCCTTCTTTCTTCGTCTAGAATCATGAAAATTCGTGAAATCTTGTTTCTCAGCCAAATTTGCACTCAGAGATGGGATAATTGGAGCGAATATTCAAAGGGAGTAAAATTTAGGTGGAGCATTCACCACGACCAATCATAAGTTCTTTTAAGAACTCAGTTATTCGTGAACATAGAAGAGAGTATGTCTATGATCTGCGACCCCCTTGGAATTCTTTGTCTAGCGCCCCTTTTTAAATCGTCAATTTTCTAATAGGACATTCTTTGCGCTCAATATTGGCCTCTGAGTGAGACCTTTGGTGATAAATATAAAGAGGCGCATTTGGCGTTCTGGGTGCGATCACACGGCCTCTTGCAGGATCCCATCGAACTCCATGATTAAGCGTGCTTGGCGAGTAGTACTAGGATGGGTGACCTCTGGGAAGTCCTCGTGTTGCACCCACCCTTCTTTTTAGTCTAGAATCATGCAAATTCGTAGAATCTTGTTTCTCAGCATAAATTTGCACTCAGAGATGGGATAATTGGAGCGAATATTCAAAGGAGTAAAATTTAGGTGGAGCATTCACACAGTACCAATACGCAAGTTCTTTTAAGAGCTCAGTTATTATTGAACATAGAAGAGAGTATGTCTATGATCTGCGACCCCTTGGAATTCTTTGTGGCGCCCCTTTTTAAGTCGTCAATTTTCTAATAGGACATTCTTTGCGCTCAATATTGGCCTCTGGTGAGACCTTTGGTGATAAATATAAAGGCGCATTTGGCGTTCTGGTGCGATCACACGGCACTCTTGCCGGATCCCATCGAACTCCATGATTAAGCGTGCTTGGCGAGAGTAGTACTAGGATGGGTGACCTCTGGGAAGTCCTCGTGTTGCACCCCACCCTCTTTTTAGTCTAGAATCATGCAAATTAAGTGAAATCTTGTTTCTCAGCATAAATTTGCACTCAGAGATGGGATAATTGGAGCGAATATTCAAGGGAGTAAAATTTAGGTGGAGCATTCACCACGAGCACCAATCATAAGTTCTTTTAAGAGCTCAGATTATTCGTGAACATAGAAGAGAGTATGTCTATGATCTGGCGACCCCTTGGAATTCTTTGTGCTGCGCCCTTTTTAGTCGTCAATTTTCTAATAGGACATTCTTGCGCTCAATATTGGCCTCTGAGTGAGACCTTTGGTGATAAATATAAAGAGGCGCATTTGGCGTTCTGGTGCGATCACACGGCACTTATCAGGATCCCATCGAACTCCATGATTAAGCGTGCTTGGCGAGAGTAGTACTAGGATGGGTGACCTCTGGGAAGTCCTCGTGTTGCACCCACCCTTCTTTTTAGTCTAGAATCATGCAAATTAAGTAAATCTTGTTTCTCAGCATAAATTTGCACTCAGAGATGGGATAATTGGAGCGAATATTCAAAGGGAGTAAAATTTAGGTGGAGCATTCACCACGAGCACCAATACATAAGTTCTTTTAAGAGCTCAGTTATTCGGCGAACATAGAAGAGAGTATGTCTATGATCACGACCCCTTGGAATTCTTTGTCTTGCGCGCCCCTTTTTAAGTCGTCAATTTTCTAATAGGACATTCTTGCGCTCAATATTGGCTCTGAGTGAGACCTTTGGTGATAAATATAAAGGCGCATTTGGCGTTCTGGGTGCGATCACACCACCTCTCTTGCAGGATCCCATCGAACTCCATGATTAAGCGTGCTTGGCGAGTAGTACTAGGATGGGTGACCTCTGGGAAGTCCTCGTGTTGCACCCACCCTCTTTTTAGTCTAGAATCATGCAAATTAAATGAAATCTTGTTTCTCAAGCGCAAATTTGCACTCAGAGATGGGATAATTGGAGCGAATATTCAAGGGAGTAAAATTTAGGTGGAGCATTCACCACGAGTACCAATACATAAGTTCTTTTAAGAGCTCAGTTATTAATGAACATAGAAGAGAGTATGTCTATGATCTTGTGACCCCTTGGAATTCTTTGTCTTGCGCCCTTTTTAGTCGTCAATTTTCTAATAGGACATTCTTTGCGCTCAATATTGGCCCTCTGGTGAGACCTTTGGTGATAAATATAAAGGCGCATTTGACGTTCTGGGTGCGATCACACGGCACTCTTTGCAGGATCCCATCGAACTCCATGATTAAGCGTGCTTGGCGAGAGTAGTACTAGGATGGGTGACCTCTGGGAAGTCCTCGTGTTGCACCCACCCTTCTTTTTAGTCTAGAATCATGCAAATTCGTAAATCTTGTTTCTCAGCATAAATTTGCACTCAGAGATGGGATAATTGGAGCGAATATTCAAAGGGAGTAAAATTTAGGTGGAGCATTCACCACGAGCACCAATACATAAGTTCTTTTAAGAGCTCAGTTATTAGCGAACATAGAAGAGAGTATGTCTATGATCGCGACCCCCTTGGAATTCTTTGTCTGCGCCCCTTTTTTAGTCGTCAATTTTCTAATAGGACATTCTGCGCTCAATATTGGCCTCTGGTGAGACCTTTGGTGATAAATATAAAGGCGCATTTGGCGTTCTGGTGCGATCACACCACCACTTGCAGGATCCCATCGAACTCCATGATTAGCGTGCTTGGCGAGAGTAGTACTAGGATGGGTGACCTCTGGGAAGTCCTCGTGTTGCACCACCCCTCTTTTTAGTCTAGAATCATGCAAATTAAGTGAAATCTTGTTTCTCAGCATAAATTTGCACTCAGAGATGGGATAATTGGAGCGAATATTCAAAGGGAGTAAAATTTAGGTGGAGCATTCACCACGAGCACCAATCTGTAAGTTCTTTTAAGAGCTCAGTTATTAAGCGAACATAGAAGAGAGTATGTCTATGATCACGCGACCCCATTGGAATTCTTTGTCTGCGCCCCTTTTTAGTCGTCAATTTTCTAATAGGACATTCTTGCGCTCAATATTGGCTTCTGGTGAGACCTTTGGTGATAAATATAAAGGCGCATTTGGCGTTCTGGTGCGATCACACCAGCACTCTTGCCGGATCCCATCGAACTCCATGATTAAGCGTGCTTGGCGAGAGTAGTACTAGGATGGGTGACCTCTGGGAAGTCCTCGTGTTGCACCCCACCCTTCTTTTTAAAGTCTAGAATCATGCAAATTAAATGACTTGTTTCTCAGCATAAATTTGCACTCAGAGATGGGATAATTGGAGCGAATATTCAAAGGGAGTAAAATTTAGGTGGAGCATTCACCACGAGCACCAATACATGCAAGTTCTTTTAAGAGCTCAGTTATTCGCGAACATAGAAGAGAGTATGTCTATGATCACGACCCCTTGGAATTCTTTGTCTTGCGCCCTTTTTTAGTCGTCAATTTTCTAATAGGACATTCTTGCGCTCAATATTGGCCTCTGAGTGAGACCTTTGGTGATAAATATAAAAAGGCGCATTTGGCGTTACGGGTGCGATCACACCGGCACTCTTGCCGGATCCCATCGAACTCATGATTAAGCGTGTTTGGCGAGTAGTACTAGGATGGGTGACCTCCTGGGAAGTCTTCGTGTTGCACCCCACCCCTCTTTTTTCGTCTAGAATCATGCAAATTCGTAGAGTACTGTTTCTCAACGTAAATTTGCACTCCGAGATGGGATAATTGGAACGAATATTCAAAGGGAGTAAAATTTAGGTGGAGCATTCACACGAGCACCAATACGCAAGTTCTTTTACGAGCTCGGTTATTCGGCGAACATAGAAGAGAGTATGTCTATGATGCGCGACCCCCTTTGGAATTCTTTGTGCCGCGCCCCTTTTTTCGTCGTCAATTTTCTAATAGGACATTACTGCGCTCAATATTGGCCTACGAGTGAGACCTTTGGTGATAAATATAAAGTGCGCATTTGACGTTCTGGTGCGATCACACCACCACTTCTGCAGGATCCCATCGAACTCCATGATTAAGCGTGCTTGTGCGAGAGTAGTACTAGGATGGGTGACCTCTGGGAAGTCCTCGTGTTGCACCCACCCTCTTTTTAGTCTAGAATCATGCAAATTAAGTGAAATCTTGTTTCTCAGCATAAATTTGCACTCAGAGATGGGATAATTGGAGCGAATATTCAAAGGGAGTAAAATTTAGGTGGAGCATTCACCACGAGCACCAATACATAAGTTCTTTTAAGAGCTCAGTTATTCGTGAACATAGAAGAGAGTATATACATGATCTGCGACCCCCTTGGAATTCTTTGTCTGCGCCCCTTTTTTAGTCGTCAATTTTCTAATAGGACATTCTTTGCGCTCAATATTGGCCTACAGTGAGACCTTTGGTGATAAATATAAAGGCGCATTTGGCGTTCTGGTGCGATCACACCACCTCTTGCCGGATCCCATCGAACTCCATGATTAAGCGTGCTTGGCGAGAGTAGTACTAGGATGGGTGACCTCTGGGAAGTCCTCGTGTTGCACCCACCCCTCTTTTAGTCTAGAATCATGCAAATTCGTAAATCTTGTTTCTCAGCATAAATTTGCACTCAGAGATGGGATAATTGGAGCGAATATTCAAAGGGAGTAAAATTTAGGTGGAGCATTCACCACGAGCACCAATACATAAGTTCTTTTAAGAGCTCAGATTATTCGTGAACATAGAAGAGAGTATGTCTATGATCTGCGACCCCCTTGGAATTCTTTGTCTGCGCCCTTTTTTAGTCGTCAATTTTCTAATAGGACATTCTTTGCGCTCAATATTGGCTCTGGTGAGACCTTTGGTGATAAATATAAAAGGCGCATTTGGCGTCTGGTGCGATCACACGGCACTTCTTGCCGGATCCCATCGAACTCATGATTAAGCGTGCTTGGGCGAGTAGTACTAGGATGGGTGACCTCTGGGAAGTCCTCGTGTTGCACCCACCCTTCTTTTAAAGTCTAGAATCATGCAAATTCGTGAAATCTTGTTTCTCAGCATAAATTTGCACTCAGAGATGGGATAATTGGAGCGAATATTCAAAGGGAGTAAAATTTAGGTGGAGCATTCACCACGAGCACCAATATAAGTTCTTTTAAGAGCTCCGTTATTCGGCGAACATAGAAGAGAGAATGTCTATGATGCGCGACCCCCCTTGGAATTCTTTGTGCCGCGCTCCTATTTTAGTCGTCAATTTTCTAATAGGGCATTACTGCGCTCAATATTGGCCTACGAGTGAGACCTTTGGTGATAAATATAAAGGGCGCATTTGACGTTACGGGTGCGATCACACCAGCACTAGTGCACCGGATCCCATCGAACTCCATGATTAAGCGTGCTTGGCGAGTAGTACTAGGATGGGTGACCTCTGGGAAGTCCTCGTGTTGCACCCACCCTCTTTTTAGTCTAGAATCATGCAAATTAAATGAAATCTTGTTTCTCAGCATAAATTTGCACTCAGAGATGGGATAATTGGAGCAGATATTCAAAGGGAGTAAAATTTAGGTGGAGCATTCACCACGAGCACCAATCATGAAGTTCTTTTAAGAGCTCAGTTATTCGTGAACATAGAAGAGAGTATGTCTATGATCTTGCGACCCCCATTGGAATTCTTTGTCTGCGCCTTTTTAGTCGTCAATTTTCTAATAGGACATTCTTGCGCTCAATATTGGCTACTGGTGAGACCTTTGGTGATAAATATAAAGGCGCATTTGGCGTTCGGGTGCGATCACACCGGCACTCTTGCAGGATCCCATCGAACTCATGATTAAGCGTGCTTAGGCGAGAGTAGTACTAGGATGGGTGACCTCTTGGGAAGTCCTCGTGTTGCACCCCACCCTTCTTTTTCCGTCTAGAATCATGCAAATTCGTAGAGTACTGTTTCTCAACATAAATTTGCACTCTGAGATGGGATAATTGGAACGAATATTCAATGCGAGTAAAATTTAGGTGGAGCATTCACCTGAGCACCAATCATAAGTTCTTTTAAGAGTTCTATTATCCAGCGAACATAGAAGAGAGTATGTCTATGATGCGCGACCCCCTTGGAATTCTTTGTGCCGCGCCCCTTTTTAGTCGTCAATTTTCTAATAGGACATTACTGCGCTCAATATTGGCCTACGAGTGAGACCTTTGGTGATAAATATAAAGGGCGCATTTGGCGTTACGGGTGCGATCACACCGGCACTCTTGCCGGATCCCATCGAACTCATGATTAAGCGTGCTTGGCGAGAGTAGTACTAGGATGGGTGACCTCTGGGAAGTCCTCGTGTTGCACCCCACTTTCTTTTTAGTCTAGAATCATGCAAATTCGTGAAATCTTGTTTCTCAGCATAAATTTGCACTCAGAGATGGGATAATTGGAGCGAATATTCAAAGGGAGTAAAATTTAGGTGGAGCATTCACCACGAGCACCAATACATAAGTTCTTTTAAGAGCTCAGATTATTCGTGAACATAGAAGAGTATGTCTATGATGATCTGCGACCCCTTTGGAATTCTTTGTCTTGCGCCCCTTTTTAGTCGTCAATTTTCTAATAGGACATTCTTGCGCTCAATATTGGCCTACAGTGAGACCTTTGGTGATAAATATAAAGGCGCATTTGACGTTCTGGTGCGATCACACCACCTCTTGCCGGATCCCATCGAACTCCGCGATTAAGCGTGCTTGGCGAGTAGTACTAGGATGGGTGACCTCTGGGAAGTCCTCGTGTTGCACCACCCCTCTTTTTAGTCTAGAATCATGCAAATTCGCACTGTACTGTTTCTCATCGCAAATTTGCACTCCGAGATGTGATAATTGGAACGTATATTCAAAGGGAGTAGAATTTAGGTGGAGCATTCACCACGAGCACCAATCATAAAGTTCTTTTAAGAGCTCCGTTATTCGGTGAACATAGAAGAGAGTATGTCTATGATGTGCGACCCCTATTGGAATTCTTTGTAACGCGCCCCTTTTTTCGTCATCAATTGTCTAATAGGACATTACTGCGATCAATATTGGCCTACGAGTGAGACCTTTGGTGATAAATATAAAGGGCGCATTTGGCGTTCTGGTGCGATCACACCGGCACTCTTGCAGGATCCCATCGAACTCCTGATTAAGCGTGCTTGGCGAGAGTAGTACTAGGATGGGTGACCTCTGAGAAGTCCTCGTGTTGCACCCACCCTTCTTTTTAAGTCTAGAATCATGCAAATTAAGTGAAATCTTGTTTCTCAGCGCAAATTTGCACTCAGAGATGGGATAATTGGAGCGAATATTCAAAGGAGTAAAATTTAGGTGGAGCATTCACCACGAGCACCAATCATGAAGTTCTTTTAAGAGCTCAGTTATTCGTGAACATAGAAGAGAGTATGTCTATGATCTTGCGACCCTTGGAATTCTTTGTCTGTGCGCCCCTTTTTAAGTCGTCAATTTTCTAATAGGACATTCTTTGCTCAATATTGGCCTCTGGTGAGACCTTTGGTGATAAATATAAAGGCGCATTTGGCGTTCAGTGCGATCACACGGCACTCTTTGCCGGATCCCATCGAACTCCATGATTAGCGTGCTTGGCGAGTAGTACTAGGATGGGTGACCTCTGGGAAGTCCTCGTGTTGCACCCACCCTTCTTTTTAGTCTAGAATCATGCAAATTCGTGAAATCTTGTTTCTCAGCATAAATTTGCACTCAGAGATGGGATAATTGGAGCGAATATTCAAAGGGAGTAAAATTTAGGTGGAGCATTCACCACGAGCACCAATCATAAGTTCTTTTAAGAGCTCAGTTATTACGAACATAGAAGAGAGTATGTCTATGATCTTGCGACCCCCTTTGGAATTCTTTGTCTGGCGCCCTTTTTAGTCGTCAATTTTCTAATAGGACATTCTGCGCTCAATATTGGCCTACAGTGAGACCTTTGGTGATAAATATAAAGGCGCATTTGGCGTTCTGGTGCGATCACACCACCTCTTGCCAGGATCCCATCGAACTCCATGATTAAGCGTGCTTGGCGAGAGTAGTACTAGGATGGGTGACCTCTGGGAAGTCCTCGTGTTGCACCCACCCCTCTTTTTCGTCTAGAATCATGCAAATTCGTGAAATCTTGTTTCTCAGCGCATAAATTTGCACTCAGAGATGGGATAATTGGAGCGAATATTCAAAGGGAGTAAAATTTAGGTGGAGCATTCACCACGAGCACCAATACATGAAGTTCTTTTAAGAGCTCAGATTATTCGTGAACATAGAAGAGTATGTCTATGATCTGCGACCCCATTGGAATTCTTTGTCTGCGCCCCTTTTTAGTCGTCAATTTTCTAATAGGACATTCTGCGCTCAATATTGGCCTACAGTGAGACCTTTGGTGATAAATATAAAGGCGCATTTGGCGTTCTGGGTGCGATCACACGGCCTCTTGCACGGATCCCATCGAACTCATGATTAGCGTGCTTGGCGAGAGTAGTACTAGGATGGGTGACCTCTGGGAAGTCCTCGTGTTGCACCCACCCTTCTTTTTAGTCTAGAATCATGCAAATTAAATGAAATCTTGTTTCTCAGCATAAATTTGCACTCAGAGATGGGATAATTGGAGCGAATATTCAAAGGGAGTAAAATTTAGGTGGAGCATTCACCACGAGCACCAATCATAAGTTCTTTTAAGAGCTCCGTTATTTGGCGAACATAGAAGTGAGTATGTCTATGATCTGACGACCCCTTGGAATTCTTTGTCTGCGCCCTTTTTAGTCGTCAATTTTCTAATAGGACATTCTGCGCTCAATATTGGCCCTCTGAGTGAGACCTTTGGTGATAAATATAAAGGCGCATTTGACGTTACGGGTGCGATCACACCAGCACTCCTGCACCGGATCCCATCGAACTCATGATTAAGCGTGCTTGGCGAGAGTAGTACTAGGATGGGTGACCTCTTGGGAAGTCCTCGTGTTGCACCCACCCTTCTTTTTAGTCTAGAATCATGCAAATTAAATGAAATCTTGTTTCTCAGCATAAATTTGCACTCAGAGATGGGATAATTGGAGCGAATATTCAGGGAGTAAAATTTAGGTGGAGCATTCACACGAGCACCAATACGCAAGTTCTTTTAAGAGCTCCGTTATTCGGCGAACATAGAAGAGAGTATGTCTATGATGCGCGACCCCCCATGGAATTCTTTGTGCCGCGCCCCTTTTTTCGTCGTCAATTTTCTAATAGGACATTACTGCGCTCAATATTGGCCTACGAGTGAGACCTTTGGTGATAAATATAAAGGCGCATTTGGCGTTCTGGTGCGATCACACGGCACTCTTGCCGGATCCCATCAGAACTCCGCAATTAAGCGTGCATGGGCGGGAGTAGTACTAGGATGGGTGACCTGCTGGGAAATCTTCGTGTTGCACCCCACCCTTCTTTTTCCGTCTAAAATCATGCAAATTAAATGAAATCTTGTTTCTCAGCATAAATTTGCACTCAGAGATGGGATAATTGGAGCGAATATTCAAAGGGAGTAAAATTTAGGTGGAGCATTCACCACGAGCACCAATACATAAGTTCTTTTAAGAGCTCAGTTATTCGGCGAACATAGAAGAGAGTATGTCTATGATCTGCGACCCCCTTGGAATTCTTTGTCTTAGCGCCCCTTTTTAAGTCGTCAATTTTCTAATAGGACATTCTTGCGCTCAATATTGGCTCTGAGTGAGACCTTTGGTGATAAATATAAAGGCGCATTTGGCGTTCTGGTGCGATCACACGGCACTCTTTGCAGGATCCCATCGAACTCCGCGATTAAGCGTGCTTGGCGAGAGTAGTACTAGGATGGGTGACCTCTGGGAAGTCCTCGTGTTGCACCCACCCTTCTTTTTAGTCTAGAATCATGCAAATTAAATGAAATCTTGTTTCTCAGCATAAATTTGCACTCAGAGATGGGATAATTGGAGCGAATATTCAAAGGGAGTAAAATTTAGGTGGAGCATTCACCACGAGCACCAATACATAAGTTCTTTTAAGAGCTCAGTTATTAGCGAACATAGAAGAGAGTATGTCTATGATGCGCGACCCCACTTGGAATTCTTTGTGCTGCGCCCCTTTTTTAGTCGTCAATTTTCTAACAGGACATTACTGCGCTCAATATTGGCTCTGGTGAGACCTTTGGTGATAAATATAAAGGCGCATTTGGCGTTCTGGTGCGATCACACCGGCACTCTTGCAGGATCCCATCGAACTCATGATTAAGCGTGCTTGGCGAGAGTAGTACTAGGATGGGTGACCTCCTGGGAAGTCCTCGTGTTGCACCCCACCCTTCTTTTTCTGTCTAGAATCATGCAAATTCAGTAAATCTTGTTTCTCAGCGCAAATTTGCACTCAGAGATGGGATAATTGGAGCGAATATTCAAAGGGAGTAAAATTTAGGTGGAGCATTCACCACGAGCACCAATCATAAGTTCTTTTAAGAGCTCAGTTATTCGTGAACATAGAAGAGAGTATGTCTATGATCTTGACCCCCTTGGAATTCTTTGTGCCGCGCCCCTTTTTTAGTCGTGATTTTCTAATAGGACATTACTGCGCTCAATATTGGCTCTGAGTGAGACCTTTGGTGATAAATATAAAGAGGCGCATTTGGCGTTCGGTGCGATCACACGGCACTCTTCAGGATCCCATCGAACTCATGCGATTAAGCGTGCTTGGCGAGTAGTACTAGGATGGGTGACCTCTGGGAAGTCCTCGTGTTGCACCCACCCTTCTTTTTAAAGTCTAGAATCATGCAAATTCGTAAATCTTGTTTCTCAGCATAAATTTGCACTCAGAGATGGGATAATTGGAGCGAATATTCAAAGGGAGTAAAATTTAGGTGGAGCATTCACCACAGTACCAATCATAGAGTTCTTTTAAGAACTCAGTTATTAGTGAACATAGAAGAGAGTATGTCTATGATCTTGCGACCCCCTTGGAATTCTTTGTGCAGCCCCTTTTTAAGTCGTCAATTTTCTAATAGGACATTCTTTCGCTCAATATTGGCCTCTGGTGAGACCTTTGGTGATAAATATAAAGGCGCATTTGGCGTTAGGTGCGATCACACGGCCTCTTTGCAGGATCCCATCGAACTCCATGATTAAGCGTGCTTGGCGAAGTAGTACTAGGATGGGTGACCTCTGAAGTCCTCGTGTTGCACCACCCTCTTTTTCGTCTAGAATCATGAAAACTCGTACAATATTGTTTCTCAACGCAAATTTGCACTCCGAGATGGGATAATTGGAACGAATATTCAAAGGGAGTAAAATTTAGGTGGAGCATTCACCACACGAGCATCATAAGTTCTTTTAAGAGCTCAGTTATTCGGCGAACATAGAAGAGAGTATGTACATGATCTGCGACCCACTTTGGAATTCTTTGTCTTGCGCCCCTTTTTAGTCGTCAATTTTCTAATAGGACATTCTGCGCTCAATATTGGCCTCTGGTGAGACCTTTGGTGATAAATATAAAGGCGCATTTGGCGTTCTGGTGCGATCACACCACCTCTTGCCGGATCCCATCAGAACTCAGTTAAGCGTGCTTGGGCGAGAGTAGTACTTGGATGGGTGACCTCCTGAGAAGTCCTCGTGTTGCACCCCACCCCTCTTTTTGTCGTCTAGAATCATGCAAATTCGTGAAATCTTGTTTCTCAGCATAAATTTGCACTCTAAGATGGGGTAATTGGAACGAATATTCAAAGGGAGTAAAATTTAGGTGGAGCATTCACACGAGTACCAATACGCAAGTTCTTTTAAGAGCTCCGTTATTCGGCGAACATAGAAGAGAGTATGTCTATGATGCGTGACCCCCCTTGGAGTTCTTTGTCCCGCGCCCCTTTTTTCGTCGTCAATTTTCTAATAGGACACTACTGCGCTCAATATTGGCCTACGAGTGAGACCTTTGGTGATAAATATAAAGGGCGCATTTGACGTTACTGGTGCGATCACACCGGCACTCTTTGCCGGATCCCATCGAACTCATGCGATTAAGCGTGCTTGGCGAGAGTAGTACTAGGATGGGTGACCTCTGGGAAGTCCTCGTGTTGCACCCCACCCTTTTTTAGTCTAGAATCATGCAAATTCGTGAAATCTTGTTTCTCAGCATAAATTTGCACTCAGAGATGGGATAATTGGAGCGAATATTCAAAGGGAGTAAAATTTAGGTGGAGCATTCACCACGAGCACCAATCATAAGTTCTTTTAAGAGCTCAGTTATTCGTGAACATAGAAGAGAGTATGTCTATGATCTGCGACCCCCTTGGAATTCTTTGTCTTGCGCCCCTTTTTAGTCGTCAATTTTCTAATAGGACATTCTTTGCGCTCAATATTGGCTCTGGTGAGACCTTTGGTGATAAATATAAAGGCGCATTTGGCGTTCTGGTGCGATCACACCGGCACTCTTGCCGGATCCCATCGAACTCCATGATTAAGCGTGCTTGGCGAGAGTAGTACTAGGATGGGTGACCTCTGGGAAGTCCTCGTGTTGCACCCCACCCTTCTTTTTAGTCTAGAATCATGCAAATTAAGTGAAATCTTGTTTCTCAGCATAAATTTGCACTCAGAGATGGGATAATTGGAGCGAATATTCAAAGGGAGTAAAATTTAGGTGGAGCATTCACACGAGCACCAATCATAAGTTCTTTTAAGAGCTCAGTTATTCGTGAACATAGAAGAGAGTATGTCTATGATGCGACCCCTTGGAATTCTTTGTCTGCGCCCCTTTTTTTCGTCAATTTTCTAATAGGACATTCTTGCGCTCAATATTGGCTCTGAGTGAGACCTTTGGTGATAAATATAAAGGCGCATTTGGCGTTCTGGGTGCGATCACACGGCACTCTTTGCAGGATCCCATCGAACTCATGCGATTAAGCGTGCTTGGCGAGAGTAGTACTAGGATGGGTGACCTCTGGGAAGTCCTCGTGTTGCACCCACCCTTCTTTTTAGTCTAGAATCATGCAAATTCGTAGAGTCTCTTGTTTCTCAGCATAAATTTGCACTCAGAGATGGGATAATTGGAGCGAATATTCAAAGGGAGTAAAATTTAGGTGGAGCATTCACCACGAGCACCAATCATAAGTTCTTTTAAGAGCTCCGTTATACGGTGAACATAGAAGAGAGTATGTCCAGGATGCGCGACCCCCCTTGGAATTCTTTGTGCCACGCCCCTTTTTTCGACGTCAATTTTCTAATAGGACATTACTGCGCTCAATGTTGGCCTACGAGTGAGACCTTTGGTGATAAATATAAAGGGCGCATTTGACGTTATGGGTGCGATCACACGGCACTCTTGCCGGATCCCATCGAACTCATGATTAAGCGTGCTTGGCGAGTAGTACTAGGATGGGTGACCTCTGGGAAGTCCTCGTGTTGCACCCACCCTTTTTTAGTCTAGAATCATGCAAATTCGTGAAATCTTGTTTCTCAGCATAAATTTGCACTCAGAGATGGGATAATTGGAGCGAATATTCAAAGGGAGTAAAATTTAGGTGGAGCATTCACCACGAGCACCAATACATGAAGTTCTTTTAAGAGCTCAGTTATTCGTGAACATAGAAGAGAGTATGTCTATGATCTGCGACCCCTTGGAATTCTTTGTCTGCGCCCTTTTTAGTCGTCAATTTTCTAATAGGACATTCTTTGCGCTCAATATTGGCCTCTGAGTGAGACCTTTGGTGATAAATATAAAGGCGCATTTGGCGTTCTGGTGCGATCACACGGCACTCTTGCCGGATCCCATCGAACTCATGATTAAGCGTGCTTGGCGAGAGTAGTACTAGGATGGGTGACCTCTGGGAAGTCCTCGTGTTGCACCCACCCCTTCTTTTTAAAGTCTAGAATCATGCAAATTCGTGAAATCTTGTTTCTCAGCAAATTTGCACTCAGAGATGGGATAATTGGAGCGAATATTCAAAGGGAGTAAAATTTAGGTGGAGCATTCACCACGAGCACCAATCATAAGTTCTTTTAAGAGCTCAGTTATTAGTGAACATAGAAGAGAGTATGTCTATGATCTGCGACCCCCTTGGAATTCTTTGTGCCGCCCTTTTTAAGTCGTCAATTTTCTAATAGGACATTCTTGCGCTCAATATTGGCTCTGGTGAGACCTTTGGTGATAAATATAAAGGCGCATTTGGCGTTCTGGTGCGATCACACGGCACTCTTTGCCGGATCCCATCAGAACTCCTCAGTTAAGCGTGCTTGGGCGAGAGTAGTACTAGGATGGGTGACCTCCTGGGAAGTCCTCGTGTTGCACCCCACCCTTCTTTTTTCGTCTAGAATCATGCAAATTCGTACAGTACTGTTTCTCAACCCAAATTTGCACTCCGGGATGGGATAATTGGAACGAATATTCAAAGGGAGTAAAATTTAGGTGGAGCATTCACACGAGCACCAATACGCAAGTTCTTTTAAGAGCTCCGTTATTTGGTGAACATAGAAGAGAGTATGTCTATGATGCGCGACCCCCCTTGGAATTCTTTGTAACGCGCCCCTTTTTTCGTCGTCAATTTTCTAATAGGACATTACTGCGCTCAATATTGGCGTACAAGTGAGACCTTTGGTGATAAATATAAAGGGCGCATTTGACGTTCAGTGCGATCACACGGCCTTCTGCCAGGATCCCATCGAACTCATGATTAAGCGTGCTTGGCGAGTAGTACTAGGATGGGTGACCTCTGGGAAGTCCTCGTGTTGCACCCACCCTTCTTTTTAGTCTAGAATCATGCAAATTAAATGATCTTGTTTCTCAGCAAATTTGCACTCAGAGATGGGATAATTGGAGCGAATATTCAAAGGGAGTAAAATTTAGGTGGAGCATTCACCACAGTACCAATGAAGTTCTTTTAAAACTCAGTTATTCGTGAACATAGAAGAGTATGTCTATGATCGACCCCCTTGGAATTCTTTGTCTTGCGCCCCTTTTTAGTCGTCAATTTTCTAATAGGACATTCTTGCGCTCAATATTGGCCTCAGTGAGACCTTTGGTGATAAATATAAAGGCGCATTTGGCGTTGCAGTGCGATCACACCGGCCTCTTGCCGGATCCCATCGAACTCATGATTAAGCGTGCTTGGGCGAGTAGTACTAGGATGGGTGACCTCTGGGAAGTCCTCGTGTTGCACCCACCCTTCTTTTTAGTCTAGAATCATGCAAATTAAATGAAATCTTGTTTCTCAGCATAAATTTGCACTCAGAGATGGGATAATTGGAGCGAATATTCAAAGGGAGTAAAATTTAGGTGGAGCATTCACCACGAGCACCAATACATAAGTTCTTTTAAGAGCTCAGTTATTCGAACATAGAAGAGAGTATGTCTATGATCGCGACCCCCTTGGAATTCTTTGTCTGCGCCCCTTTTTAGTCGTCAATTTTCTAATAGGACATTCTTGCGCTCAATATTGGCCTCTGGTGAGACCTTTGGTGATAAATATAAAGGCGCATTTGGCGTTCTGGTGCGATCACACGGCACTCTTTGCCGGATCCCATCGAACTCATGATTAAGCGTGCTTGGGCGAGTAGTACTAGGATGGGTGACCTCTGGGAAGTCCTCGTGTTGCACCCACCCTTCTTTTTAGTCTAGAATCATGCAAATTCGTAAATCTTGTTTCTCAGCATAAATTTGCACTCAGAGATGGGATAATTGGAGCGAATATTCAAAGGGAGTAAAATTTAGGTGGAGCATTCACCACGAGCACCAATACGCAAGTTCTTTTAAGAGCTCAGATTATTCGCGAACATAGAAGAGAGTATGTCTATGATCGCGACCCCCTTGGAATTCTTTGTCTGCGCCCTTTTTTAGTCGTCAATTTTCTAATAGGACATTCTTGCGCTCAATATTGGCTCTGAGTGAGACCTTTGGTGATAAATATAAAGGCGCATTTGGCGTTACTGGTGCGATCACACGGCACTCTTGCCGGATCCCATCGAACTCCATGATTAAGCGTGCTTGGCGAGTAGTACTAGGATGGGTGACCTCTGGGAAGTCCTCGTGTTGCACCCACCCTTCTTTTTAGTCTAGAATCATGCAAATTCGTGAAATCTTGTTTCTCAGCATAAATTTGCACTCAGAGATGGGATAATTGGAGCGAATATTCAAAGGGAGTAAAATTTAGGTGGAGCATTCACCACGAGCACCAATCATAAGTTCTTTTAAGAGCTCAGTTATTCGGCGAACATAGAAGAGAGTATGTCTATGATCTGTGACCCCCTTGGAATTCTTTGTCTGCCCCTTTTTAAAGTCGTCAATTTTCTAATAGGACATTCTTGCGCTCAATATTGGCCTCACAGTGAGACCTTTGGTGATAAATATAAAGGCGCATTTGGCGTTCTGGGTGCGATCACACGGCACTTCTTGCCGGATCCCATCGAACTCATGATTAAGCGTGCTTGGCGAGAGTAGTACTAGGATGGGTGACCTCTGGGAAGTCCTCGTGTTGCACCCACCCTTCTTTTTAAGTCTAGAATCATGCAAATTAAGTGAAATCTTGTTTCTCAGCATAAATTTGCACTCAGAGATGGGATAATTGGAGCGAATATTCAAAGGGAGTAAAATTTAGGTGGAGCATTCACACGAGCACCAATCATAAGTTCTTTTAAGAGCTCAGTTATTCGTGAACATAGAAGAGAGTATGTCTATGATCTTGCGACCCCTTGGAATTCTTTGTCTGCGCCCCTTTTTTAGTCGTCAATTTTCTAATAGGACATTCTTCTTGCTCAATATTGGCCTCTGAGTGAGACCTTTGGTGATAAATATAAAGGCGCATTTGGCGTTCTGGTGCGATCACACCGGCACTCTTGCCGGATCCCATCGAACTCCATGATTAAGCGTGCTTGGCGAGAGTAGTACTAGGATGGGTGACCTCTGGGAAGTCCTCGTGTTGCACCCACCCCTCTTTTTAGTCTAGAATCATGCAAATTAAGTGAAATCTTGTTTCTCAGCGCAAATTTGCACTCAGAGATGGGATAATTGGAGCGAATATTCAAAGGGAGTAAAATTTAGGTGGAGCATTCACACGAGCACCAATCATAAGTTCTTTTAAGAGCTCAGTTATTCGGCGAACATAGAAGAGTATGTCTATGATCGACCCCCTTGGAATTCTTTGTCTTGCGCCCCTTTTTAAAGTCGTCAATTTTCTAATAGGACATTCTTGCGCTCAATATTGGCCTACAGTGAGACCTTTGGTGATAAATATAAAGGCGCATTTGGCGTTACTGGTGCGATCACACCAGCACTCTGCAGGATCCCATCGAACTCCATGATTAAGCGTGCTTGGCGAGAGTAGTACTAGGATGGGTGACCTCTGGGAAGTCCTCGTGTTGCACCCCACCTCTCTTTTTAAGTCTAGAATCATGCAAATTAAGTGAAATCTTGTTTCTCAGCATAAATTTGCACTCAGAGATGGGATAATTGGAGCGAATATTCAAAGGGAGTAAAATTTAGGTGGAGCATTCACCACGAGCACCAATCATAAGTTCTTTTAAGAGCTCAGTTATTCGGCGAACATAGAAGAGAGTATGTCTATGATCTTGCGACCCCTTGGAATTCTTTGTCTGCGCCCCTTTTTAGTCGTCAATTTTCTAATAGGACATTCTTGCGCTCAATATTGGCTACAGTGAGACCTTTGGTGATAAATATAAAGAGGCGCATTTGGCGTTCAGTGCGATCACACGGCACTCTTGCAGGATCCCATCGAACTCCATGATTAAGCGTGCTTGGCGAGAGTAGTACTAGGATGGGTGACCTCTGGGAAGTCCTCGTGTTGCACCCCACCCTTCTTTTTAGTCTAGAATCATGCAAATTAAATGAAATCTTGTTTCTCAGCGCAAATTTGCACTCAGAGATGGGATAATTGGAGCGAATATTCAAAGGGAGTAAAATTTAGGTGGAGCATTCACCACGAGCACCAATCATAAGTTCTTTTAAGAGCTCTGTTATTCGGTGAACATAGAAGAGAGTATGTATATGATGCGCGACCCCCCTTGGAATTCCTTGTGCCGCGCCCCTTTTTTCGTCGTCAATTTTCTAATAGCACATTACTGCGCTCAATATTGGCCTAGACCTTTGGTGATAAATATAAGGGGCGCATTTGACGTTACGGGTGCGATCACACGGCACTCTTTGCCGGATCCCATCGAACTCCATGATTAAGCGTGCTTGGCGAGAGTAGTACTAGGATGGGTGACCTCTGGGAAGTCCTCGTGTTGCACCCACCCTTCTTTTTAGTCTAGAATCATGCAAATTAAATGAAATCTTGTTTCTCAGCATAAATTTGCACTCAGAGATGGGATAATTGGAGCGAATATTCAAAGGGAGTAAAATTTAGGTGGAGCATTCACCACGAGCACCAATCATAAGTTCTTTTAAGAGCTCAGTTATTCGTGAACATAGAAGAGAGTATGTCTATGATCTGCGACCCCCTTGGAATTCTTTGTCTGCGCCCCTTTTTAGTCGTCAATTTTCTAATAGGACATTCTTGCGCTCAATATTGGCCTCTGAGTGAGACCTTTGGTGATAAATATAAAGGCGCATTTGGCGTTCTGGTGCGATCACACGGCACTCTTGCCGGATCCCATCGAACTCCATGATTAAGCGTGCTTGGCGAGTAGTACTAGGATGGGTGACCTCTGGGAAGTCCTCGTGTTGCACCCACCCTCTTTTTAGTCTAGAATCATGCAAATTAAGTGAAATCTTGTTTCTCAGCGCAAATTTGCACTCAGAGATGGGATAATTGGAGCGAATATTCAAAGGGAGTAAAATTTAGGTGGAGCATTCACCACGAGCACCAATCATAAGTTCTTTTAAGAGCTCAGTTATTCGGCGAACATAGAAGAGAGTATGTCTATGATCGCGACCCCCTTGGAATTCTTTGTCTTGCGCCCCTTTTTAGTCGTCAATTTTCTAATAGGACATTCTTGCGCTCAATATTGGCCTCTGAGTGAGACCTTTGGTGATAAATATAAAGGCGCATTTGGCGTTCTGGTGCGATCACACCAGCACTCTTGCAGGATCCCATCGAACTCCATGATTAAGCGTGCTTGGCGAGAGTAGTACTAGGATGGGTGACCTCTGGGAAGTCCTCGTGTTGCACCCCACCCTTCTTTTTAAAGTCTAGAATCATGCAAATTAAGTGAAATCTTGTTTCTCAGCGCAAATTTGCACTCAGAGATGGGATAATTGGAGCGAATATTCAAAGGGAGTAAAATTTAGGTGGAGCATTCACCACGAGCACCAATCATAAGTTCTTTTAAGAGCTCAGATTATTCGTGAACATAGAAGAGAGTATGTCTATGATCTGCGACCCCCTTGGAATTCTTTGTCTGCGCCCCTTTTTAGTCGTCAATTTTCTAATAGGACATTCTGCGCTCAATATTGGCTACTGAGTGAGACCTTTGGTGATAAATATAAAGGCGCATTTGGCGTTCTGGTGCGATCACACGGCACTCTTGCCGGATCCCATCGAACTCCATGATTAAGCGTGCTTGGCGAGAGTAGTACTAGGATGGGTGACCTCTGGGAAGTCCTCGTGTTGCACCCCACCTCTTTTTAGTCTAGAATCATGCAAATTAAATGAAATCTTGTTTCTCAGCATAAATTTGCACTCAGAGATGGGATAATTGGAGCGAATATTCAAAGGGAGTAAAATTTAGGTGGAGCATTCACCACGAGCACCAATCATGAAGTTCTTTTAAGAGCTCCGTTATTCGGCGAACATAGAAGAGAGTATGTCTATGATCCGCGACCCCCCTTGGAATTCTTTGTGCCGCGCCCCTTTTTTAGTCGTCAATTTTCTAATAGGACATTACTGCGCTCAATATTGGCCTACGAGTGAGACCTTTGGTGATAAATATAAAGGCGCATTTGGCGTTCTGGTGCGATCACACGGCACTCTTTGCCGGATCCCATCGAACTCATGATTAAGCGTGCTTGGCGAGAGTAGTACTAGGATGGGTGACCTCTGGGAAGTCCTCGTGTTGCACCCACCCTCTTTTAAAGTCTAGAATCATGCAAATTCGTAAATCTTGTTTCTCAGCATAAATTTGCACTCAGAGATGGGATAATTGGAGCGAGATATTCAAAGGGAGTAAAATTTAGGTGGAGCATTCACCACGAGCACCAATCATAAGTTCTTTTAAGAGCTCAGTTATTCGGCGAACATAGAAGAGAGTATGTCTATGATCTTGCGACCCCTTGGAATTCTTTGTCTTGCGCCCCTTTTTTAAGTCGTCAATTTTCTAATAGGACATTCTTGCGCTCAATATTGGCCCTCTGAGTGAGACCTTTGGTGATAAATATAAAGGCGCATTTGGCGTTCTGGGTGCGATCACACCAGCACTCTTTGCAGGATCCCATCGAACTCATGATTAAGCGTGCTTGGGCGAGTAGTACTAGGATGGGTGACCTCTGGGAAGTCCTCGTGTTGCACCCACCCTTCTTTTTAGTCTAGAATCATGCAAATTAAGTGAAATCTTGTTTCTCAGCATAAATTTGCACTCAGAGATGGGATAATTGGAGCGAATATTCAAAGGGAGTAAAATTTAGGTGGAGCATTCACCACGAGCACCAATACATAAGTTCTTTTAAGAGCTCAGTTATTCGGCGAACATAGAAGAGAGTATGTCTATGATCTGCGACCCCCTTGGAATTCTTTGTCTTGCGCCCCTTTTTAGTCGTCAATTTTCTAATAGGACATTCTGCGCTCAATATTGGCCTCACAGTGAGACCTTTGGTGATAAATATAAAGGCGCATTTGGCGTTACGGTGCGATCACACGGCACTCTTGCCGGATCCCATCGAACTCAGATTAAGCGTGCTTGGGCGAGTAGTACTAGGATGGGTGACCTCTGGGAAGTCCTCGTGTTGCACCCACCCTCTTTTTAGTCTAGAATCATGCAAATTCGTGAAATCTCTTGTTTCTCAGCGCAAATTTGCACTCAGAGATGGGATAATTGGAGCGAATATTCAAAGGGAGTAAAATTTAGGTGGAGCATTCACCACGAGCACCAATACGCAAGTTCTTTTAAGAGCTCAGTTATTCGTGCGAACATAGAAGAGAGTATGTCTATGATCTGCGACCCCCTTGGAATTCTTTGTCTTGCGCCCCTTTTTAGTCGTCAATTTTCTAATAGGACATTCTTTGCGCTCAATATTGGCCTACAGTGAGACCTTTGGTGATAAATATAAAGGCGCATTTGGCGTTACGGGTGCGATCACACGGCACTCTTGCCGGATCCCATCGAACTCATGATTAAGCGTGCTTGGCGAGAGTAGTACTAGGATGGGTGACCTCTGGGAAGTCCTCGTGTTGCACCCCACCCTCTTTTTAGTCTAGAATCATGCAAATTAAGTGAAATCTTGTTTCTCAGCGCAAATTTGCACTCAGAGATGGGATAATTGGAGCGAATATTCAAAGGGAGTAAAATTTAGGTGGAGCATTCACCACGAGCACCAATCATAAGTTCTTTTAAGAGCTCAGTTATTCGGCGAACATAGAAGAGTATGTCTATGATCTTGCGACCCCTTGGAATTCTTTGTCTTGCGCCCCTTTTTAGTCGTCAATTTTCTAATAGGACATTCTTGCGCTCAATATTGGCCTACAGTGAGACCTTTGGTGATAAATATAAAGAGGCGCATTTGGCGTTCTGGTGCGATCACACCAGCCTCTTTGCCGGATCCCATCGAACTCCATGATTAAGCGTGCTTGGCGAGAGTAGTACTAGGATGGGTGACCTCTGGGAAGTCCTCGTGTTGCACCCACCCTTCTTTTTAAAGTCTAGAATCATGCAAATTAAATGAAATCTTGTTTCTCAGCAAATTTGCACTCAGAGATGGGATAATTGGAGCGAATATTCAAAGGGAGTAAAATTTAGGTGGAGCATTCACCACGAGCACCAATCATAAGTTCTTTTAAGAGCTCAGTTATTCGTGAACATAGAAGAGAGTATGTCTATGATCTGCGACCCCTTGGAATTCTTTGTCTTGCGCGCCCTTTTTTAGTCGTCAATTTTCTAATAGGACATTACTGCGCTCAATATTGGCTTACGAGTGAGACCTTTGGTGATAAATATAAAGGCGCATTTGGCGTTCTGGTGCGATCACACGGCACTCTTGCCGGATCCCATCGAACTCCATGATTAAGCGTGCTTGGCGAGAGTAGTACTAGGATGGGTGACCTCTGGGAAGTCCTCGTGTTGCACCCCACCCTTCTTTTTAGTCTAGAATCATGCAAATTAAGTGAAATCTTGTTTCTCAGCATAAATTTGCACTCCGAGATGGGATAATTGGACCGAATATTCAAAGGGAGTAAAATTTAGGTGGAGCATTCCCACGAGCACCAATACGCAAGTTCTTTTAAGAGCTCCGTTATTCGGCGAACATAGAAGAGAGTATGTCTATGATGTGCGACCCCCCTTGGAATTCCTTGTCTGCGCCCTTTTTAAGTCGTCAATTTTCTAATAGGACATTCTTGCGCTCAATATTGGCCTACAGTGAGACCTTTGGTGATAAATATAAAGGCGCATTTGGCGTTACTGCGATCACACGGCACTCTTGCCGGATCCCATCGAACTCCATGATTAAGCGTGCTTGGCGAGAGTAGTACTAGGATGGGTGACCTCTGGGAAGTCCTCGTGTTGCACCCACCCTTCTTTTTAGTCTAGAATCATGCAAATTCGTGAAATCTTGTTTCTCAGCATAAATTTGCACTCAGAGATGGGATAATTGGAGCGAATATTCAAAGGGAGTAAAATTTAGGTGGAGCATTCACCACGAGCACCAATCATAAGTTCTTTTAAGAGCTCAGTTATTTCGTGAACATAGAAGAGAGTATGTCTATGATCTGCGACCCCTTGGAATTCTTTGTCTGCGCCCCTTTTTTAAATCAATTTTCTAATAGGACATTCTTGCGCTCAATATTGGCCTCTGGTGAGACCTTTGGTGATAAATATAAAGGGCGCATTTGGCGTTACGGGTGCGATCACACCGGCACTATTGCACCGGATCCCATCGAACTCATGATTAAGCGTGCTTGGGCGAGTAGTACTAGGATGGGTGACCTCTGGGAAGTCCTCGTGTTGCACCCCACCCCTCTTTTTAGTCTAGAATCATGCAAATTCGTGAAATCTTGTTTCTCAACGCAAATTTGCACTCCGAGATGGGATAATTGGAACGAATATTCAAAGGGAGTAAAATTTAGAAGGAGCATTCACACGAGCACCAATCTGCAAGTTCTTTTAAGAGCTCCGTTATTCGGCGAACATAGAAGAGAGTATGTCTATGATGCGCGACCCCCCTTGGAATTCTTTGTGCTGCGCCCCTTCTTTAGTCGTCAATTTTCTAATAGGACATTCTTAGCTCAATATTGGCCTACAGTGAGACCTTTGGTGATAAATATAAAGAGGCGCATTTGGCGTTCTGGGTGCGATCACACCAGCACTCTGCAGGATCCCATCGAACTCATGATTAAGCGTGCTTGGCGAGAGTAGTACTAGGATGGGTGACCTCTGGGAAGTCCTCGTGTTGCACCCACCCTTCTTTTTAGTCTAGAATCATGCAAATTCGTGAAATCTTGTTTCTCAGCATAAATTTGCACTCAGAGATGGGATAATTGGAGCGAATATTCAAAGGGAGTAAAATTTAGGTGGAGCATTCACCACGAGCACCAATCATAAGTTCTTTTAAGAGCTCAGATTATTCGGCGAACATAGAAGAGTATGTCTATGATCGCGACCCTTGGAATTCTTTGTCTGCGCCCCTTTTTAGTCGTCAATTTTCTAATAGGACATTCTTTGCGCTCAATATTGGCTCTGAGTGAGACCTTTGGTGATAAATATAAACGGCGCATTTGACTTTACGGGTGCGATCACACGGCCTTCTTGCAGGATCCCATCGAACTCCATGATTAAGCGTGCTTGGCGAGAGTAGTACTAGGATGGGTGACCTCCTGGGAAGTCCTCGTGTTGCACCCCACCCTTCTTTTTAAAGTCTAGAATCATGCAAATTAAGTGAAATCTTGTTTCTCAGCGCAAATTTGCACTCAGAGATGGGATAATTGGAGCGAATATTCAAAGGGAGTAAAATTTAGGTGGAGCATTCACCACGAGCACCAATCATAAGTTCTTTTAAGAGCTCAGTTATTGCGAACATAGAAGAGAGTATGTCTATGATGCGCGACCCCCCTTGGAATTCTTTGTGCCGGGCCCCTTTTTTAGTCGTCAATTTTCTAATAGGACATTACTGCGCTCAATATTGGCTACTGAGTGAGACCTTTGGTGATAAATATAAAGGCGCATTTGGCGTTCTGGGTGCGATCACACGGCACTCGCCGGATCCCATCGAACTCCGTGATTAGCGTGCTTGGCGAGAGTAGTACTAGGATGGGTGACCTCTGGGAAGTCCTCGTGTTGCACCCACCCTTCTTTTTAGTCTAGAATCATGCAAATTAAATGAAATCTTGTTTCTCAGCGCAAATTTGCACTCAGAGATGGGATAATTGGAGCGAATATTCAAAGGGAGTAAAATTTAGGTGGAGCATTCACACGAGCACCAATACGCAAGTTCTTTTAAGAGCTCCGTTATTCGGCGAACATAGAAGAGAGTATGTCTATGATGTGCGACCCCCCTTGGAATTCTTTGTCTTGCGCCCCTTTTTAGTCGTCAATTTTCTAATAGGACATTCTTGCGCTCAATATTGGCCTCTGAGTGAGACCTTTGGTGATAAATATAAAGGCGCATTTGGCGTTCTGGTGCGATCACACGGCACTCTTTGCCGGATCCCATCGAACTCATGATTAGCGTGCTTGGGCGAGAGTAGTACTAGGATGGGTGACCTCCTGGGAAGTCCTCGTGTTGCACCCACCCTCTTTTTCGTCTAGAATCATGCAAATTAAGTGAAATCTTGTTTCTCAGCATAAATTTGCACTCAGAGATGGGATAATTGGAGCGAATATTCAAAGGGAGTAAAATTTAGGTGGAGCATTCACCACGAGCACCAATCATAAGTTCTTTTAAGAGCTCAGTTATTCGTGCGAACATAGAAGAGAGTATATCTATGATGGGCGACCCCCCTTGTAATTCTTTGTGCCGCGCCCCTTTTTAGTCGTCAATTTTCTAATAGGACATTACTGCGCTCAATATTGGCCTACGAGTGAGACCTTTGGTGATAAATATAAAGGGCGCATTTGGCGTTCTGGTGCGATCACACGGCACTCTTGCCGGATCCCATCGAACTCCATGATTAAGCGTGCTTGGCGAGTAGTACTAGGATGGGTGACCTCCTGGGAAGTCCTCGTGTTGCACCCCACCTCTCTTTTTCCGTCTAGAATCATTCAAATTAAGTGAAATCTTGTTTCTCAGCGCAAATTTGCACTCCGAGATGGGATAATTGGAACGAATATTCAAAGGGAGTAAAATTTAGGTGGAGCTTTCACACGAGCACCAATACGCAAGTTCTTTTAAGAGCTCAGTTATTAGTGAACATAGAAGAGTATGTCTATGATCGCGACCCCTTGGAATTCTTTGTCTTGCGCCCTTTTTTAGTCGTCAATTTTCTAATAGGACATTCTGCGCTCAATATTGGCCTCTGAGTGAGACCTTTGGTGATAAATATAAAGGCGCATTTGGCGTTCTGGTGCGATCACACCAGCACTCTTGCCGGATCCCATCGAACTCATGATTAAGCGTGCTTGGCGAGAGTAGTACTAGGATGGGTGACCTCTGGGAAGTCCTCGTGTTGCACCCACCCCTCTTTTTAAGTCTAGAATCATGCAAATTAAGTGAAATCTTGTTTCTCAGCGCAAATTTGCACTCAGAGATGGGATAATTGGAGCGAATATTCAAAGGGAGTAAAATTTAGGTGGAGCATTCACCACGAGCACCAATCATAAGTTCTTTTAAGAGCTCAGTTATTCGGCGAACATAGAAGAGAGTATGTCTATGATCTTGCGACCCCCTTGGAATTCTTTGTCTGCGCCCTTTTTAGTCGTCAATTTTCTAATAGGACATTCTTGCGCTCAATATTGGCCTCACAGTGAGACCTTTGGTGATAAATATAAAGGCGCATTTGGCGTTCTGGTGCGATCACACGGCACTCTTTGCCAGGATCCCATCGAACTCATGATTAAGCGTGCTTGGCGAGAGTAGTACTAGGATGGGTGACCTCTGGGAAGTCCTCGTGTTGCACCCACCCTTCTTTTTAGTCTAGAATCATGCAAATTAAGTGAAATCTTGTTTCTCAGCATAAATTTGCACTCAGAGATGGGATAATTGGAGCGAATATTCAAAGGGAGTAAAATTTAGGTGGAGCATTCACCACGAGCACCAATCATAAGTTCTTTTAAGAGCTCAGTTATTCGGCGAACATAGAAGAGAGTATGTCTATGATCTTGCGACCCCTTGGAATTCTTTGTCTGCGCCCCTTTTTAGTCGTCAATTTTCTAATAGGACATTCTGCGCTCAATATTGGCTACGAGTGAGACCTTTGGTGATAAATATAAAGGCGCATTTGGCGTTCTGGTGCGATCACACCAGGCCTCTTGCAGGATCCCATCGAACTCATGATTAAGCGTGCTTGGCGAGAGTAGTACTAGGATGGGTGACCTCTGGGAAGTCCTCGTGTTGCACCCACCCTCTTTTTAGTCTAGAATCATGCAAATTAAATGAAATCTTGTTTCTCAGCATAAATTTGCACTCAGAGATGGGATAATTGGAGCGAATATTCAAAGGGAGTAAAATTTAGGTGGAGCATTCACCACGAGCACCAATCATAAGTTCTTTTAAGAGCTCAGATTATTCGGCGAACATAGAAGAGAGTATGTCTATGATCTTGCGACCCCTTGGAATTCTTTGTCTGCGCCTTTTTTAGTCGTCAATTTTCTAATAGGACATTCTGCGCTCAATATTGGCTCTGAGTGAGACCTTTGGTGATAAATATAAAGGCGCATTTGGCGTTCTGGTGCGATCACACCAGCACTCTGCCGGATCCCATCGAACTCATGATTAAGCATGCTTGGCAGAGAGGAGTACTAGGATGGGTGACCTCTTGGGAAGTCTTGTGTTGCACCCCACCTCTCTTTTTAGTCTAGAATCATGCAAATTAAATGAAATCTTGTTTCTCAGCATAAATTTGCACTCAGAGATGGGATAATTGGAGCGAATATTCAAAGGGAGTAAAATTTAGGTGGAGCATTCACACGAGCACCAATACGCAAGTTCTTTTAAGAGCTCCGTTATTCGGCGAACATAGAAGAGAGTATGTCTATGATCCGCGACCCCCCTTGGAATTCTTTGTGCCGCGCCCGTTTTTTAGTCGTCAATTTTCTAATAGGACATTACTGCGCTCAATATTGGTCTACAAGTGAGACCTTTGGTGGTAAATATAAAGGCGCATTTGGCGTTGCAGTGCGATCACACGGCACTCAGCAGGATCCCATCGAACTCCATGATTAAGCGTGCTTGGCGAGAGTAGAACTAGGATGGGTGACCTCTGGGAAGTCCTCGTGTTGCACCCCACCTCTTTTTAGTCTAGAATCATGCAAATTAAGTGAAATCTTGTTTCTCAGCATAAATTTGCACTCAGAGATGGGATAATTGGAGCGAATATTCAAAGGGAGTAAAATTTAGGTGGAGCATTCACCACGAGCACCAATACGCAAGTTCTTTTAAGAGCTCAGTTATTGAACATAGAAGAGAGTATGTCTATGATCGCGACCCCCTTGGAATTCTTTGTCTTGCGCCCCTTTTTAGTCGTCAATTTTCTAATAGGACATTCTTGCGCTCAATATTGGCTACAGTGAGACCTTTGGTGATAAATATAAAGAGGCGCATTTGGCGTTCTGGTGCGATCACACGGCACTCTTGCCGGATCCCATCGAACTCCTTGATTAAGCGTGCTTGGCGAGAGTAGTACTAGGATGGGTGACCTCTGGGAAGTCCTCGTGTTGCACCCCACCTCTCTTTTTAGTCTAGAATCATGCAAATTAAATGCGTCTTGTTTCTCAGCGCAAATTTGCACTCAGAGATGGGATAATTGGAGCGAATATTCAAAGGGAGTAAAATTTAGGTGGAGCATTCACCACGAGCACCAATCATGAAGTTCTTTTAAGAGCTCAGATTATTCGGCGAACATAGAAGAGAGTATGTCTATGATCGCGACCCCCTTGGAATTCTTTGTGCAGCGCCCTTTTTAGTCGTCAATTTTCTAATAGGACATTCTTAGCTCAATATTGGCCTCAGTGAGACCTTTGGTGATAAATATAAAGAGGCGCATTTGGCGTTGCAGTGCGATCACACCAGCACTCTTGCCGGATCCCATCGAACTCATGATTAAGCGTGCTTGGCGAGAGTAGTACTAGGATGGGTGACCTCTGGGAAGTCCTCGTGTTGCACCCACCCTTCTTTTTTAGTCTAGAATCATGCAAATTAAGTGAAATCTTGTTTCTCAGCATAAATTTGCACTCAGAGATGGGATAATTGGAGCGAATATTCAAAGGGAGTAAAATTTAGGTGGAGCATTCACCACGAGCACCAATCATGAAGTTCTTTTAAGAGCTCAGATTATTCGAACATAGAAGAGAGTATGTCTATGATCTGCGACCCTTGGAATTCTTTGTCTGCGCCCCTTTTTAGTCGTCAATTTTCTAATAGGACATTCTTGCGCTCAATATTGGCCTCTGAGTGAGACCTTTGGTGATAAATATAAAGGCGCATTTGGCGTTCTGGTGCGATCACACCGGCCTCTTGCAGGATCCCATCGAACTCATGATTAAGCGTGCTTGGCGAGTAGTACTAGGATGGGTGACCTCTGGGAAGTCCTCGTGTTGCACCCCACCCTTCTTTTAGTCTAGAATCATGCAAATTAAGTGAAATCTTGTTTCTCAGCGCAAATTTGCACTCAGAGATGGGATAATTGGAGCGAATATTCAAAGGGAGTAAAATTTAGGTGGAGCATTCACCACGAGCACCAATACGCAAGTTCTTTTAAGAGCTCAGTTATTAGTGAACATAGAAGAGAGTATGTCTATGATCTTGTGACCCCCTTGGAATTCTTTGTCTGCGCCCCTTTTTAGTCGTCAATTTTCTAATAGGACATTCTTGCGCTCAATATTGGCCTCTAGTGAGACCTTTGGTGATAAATATAAAGAGGCGCATTTGGCGTTACGGTGCGATCACACCGGCACTTTGCAGGATCCCATCGAACTCCATGATTAAGCGTGCTTGGCGAGAGTAGTACTAGGATGGGTGACCTCTGGGAAGTCCTCGTGTTGCACCCCACCCTTCTTTTTAGTCTAGAATCATGCAAATTAAGTGAAATCTTGTTTCTCAGCGCAAATTTGCACTCAGAGATGGGATAATTGGAGCGAATATTCAAAGGGAGTAAAATTTAGGTGGAGCATTCACCACGAGCACCAATCATAAGTTCTTTTAAGAGCTCAGTTATTCGGCGAACATAGAAGAGTATGTCTATGATCACGACCCCCTTTGAATTCTTTGTTGCGCGCCCCTTTTTTCGTCGTCAATTTTGTAATAGGACATTACTGCGCTCAATATTGGCCTACAGTGAGACCTTTGGTGATAAATATAAAGGCGCATTTGGCGTTCTGGTGCGATCACACGGCACTCTTGCCGGATCCCATCGAACTCCTTGATTAAGCGTGCTTGGCGAGTAGTACTAGGATGGGTGACCTCTGGGAAGTCCTCGTGTTGCACCCCACCTTCTTTTTAGTCTAGAATCATGCAAATTCGTGAAATCTTGTTTCTCAGCATAAATTTGCACTCAGAGATGGGATAATTGGAGCGAATATTCAAAGGGAGTAAAATTTAGGTGGAGCATTCACCACGAGCACCAATACGCAAGTTCTTTTAAGAGCTCAGATTATTGAACATAGAAGAGAGTATGTCTATGATCTGCGACCCCCTTGGAATTCTTTGTCTGCGCCCTTTTTTAGTCGTCAATTTTCTAATAGGACATTCTTGCGCTCAATATTGGCTACTGGTGAGACCTTTGGTGATAAATATAAAGGCGCATTTGGCGTTCTGGTGCGATCACACGGCCTCTTGCCGGATCCCATCGAACTCCATGATTAAGCGTGCTTGGCGAGAGTAGTACTAGGATGGGTGACCTCTGGGAAGTCCTCGTGTTGCACCCACCCCTCTTTTTAAAGTCTAGAATCATGCAAATTAAGTGAAATCTTGTTTCTCAGCATAAATTTGCACTCAGAGATGGGATAATTGGAGCGAATATTCAAAGGGAGTAAAATTTAGGTGGAGCATTCACCACGAGCACCAATCATAAGTTCTTTTAAGAGCTCAGATTATTCGGTGAACATAGAAGAGAGTATGTCTATGATCTTGCGACCCCCTTGGAATTCTTTGTCTGCGCGCCCCTTTTTAGTCGTCAATTTTCTAATAGGACATTCTTGCGCTCAATATTGGCCTACAGTGAGACCTTTGGTGATAAATATAAAGGCGCATTTGGCGTTCTGGTGCGATCACACCAGCACTCTTGCCGGATCCCATCGAACTCATGATTAAGCGTGCTTGGCGAGAGTAGTACTAGGATGGGTGACCTCTGGGAAGTCCTCGTGTTGCACCCACCCTTCTTTTTTAAAGTCTAGAATCATGCAAATTCGTGAAATCTTGTTTCTCAGCGCAAATTTGCACTCAGAGATGGGATAATTGGAGCGAATATTCAAAGGGAGTAAAATTTAGGTGGAGCATTCACCACGAGCACCAATCATAAGTTCTTTTAAGAGCTCAGTTATTCGTGAACATAGAAGAGAGTATGTCTATGATGCGCGCCCCCCTTTGGAATTCTTTGTGCCGTGCCCCTTTTTTAGTCGTCAATTTTCTAATAGGACATTACTGCGCTCAATATTGGCTCTGGTGAGACCTTTGGTGATAAATATAAAGGCGCATTTGGCGTTCTGGTGCGATCACACGGCCTCTTTGCCGGATCCCATCGAACTCATGATTAAGCGTGCTTGGCGAGAGTAGTACTAGGATGGGTGACCTCTGGGAAGTCCTCGTGTTGCACCCCACCCTCTTTTTAAAGTCTAGAATCATGCAAATTAAGTGAAATCTTGTTTCTCAGCGCAAATTTGCACTCAGAGATGGGATATTTGGAACAAATATTCAAAGGGAGTAAAATTTAGGTGGAGCATTCACACGAGCACCAATACGCAAGTTCTTTTCAGAGCTCCGTTATTCGGCGAACATAGAAGAGAGTATGTCTATGATGCACGACCCCCCTTGGAATTCTTTGTCTTGGCCCCTTTTTAAGTCGTCAATTTTCTAATAGGACATTCTTGCGCTCAATATTGGCCCTGAGTGAGACCTTTGGTGATAAATATAAAGGCGCATTTGGCGTTCTGGTGCGATCACACCAGGCCTCTTGCCGGATCCCATCGAACTCATGATTAAGCGTGCTTGGCGAGAGTAGTACTAGGATGGGTGACCTCTGGGAAGTCCTCGTGTTGCACCCCACCCTCTTTTTAGTCTAGAATCATGCAAATTAAGTGAAATCTTGTTTCTCAGCGCAAATTTGCACTCAGAGATGGGATAATTGGAGCGAATATTCAAAGGGAGTAAAATTTAGGTGGAGCATTCACCACGAGCACCAATCATAAGTTCTTTTAAGAGCTCAGTTATTCGCGAACATAGAAGAGAGTATGTCTATGATCGCGACCCCTTGGAATTCTTTGTCTTGCGCCCTTTTTAGTCGTCAATTTTCTAATAGGACATTCTTTGCTCAATATTGGCCTCTGGTGAGACCTTTGGTGATAAATATAAAGGCGCATTTGGCGTTCTGGTGCGATCACACCGGCACTTTGCCGGATCCCATCGAACTCATGATTAAGCGTGCTTGGCGAGAGTAGTACTAGGATGGGTGACCTCTGGGAAGTCCTCGTGTTGCACCCCACCCTTCTTTTTAGTCTAGAATCATGCAAATTAAGTGAAATCTTGTTTCTCAGCATATAATTTGCACTCAGAGATGGGATAATTGGAGCGAATATTCAAAGGGAGTAAAATTTAGGTGGAGCATTCACCACGAGCACCAATCATAAGTTCTTTTAAGAGCTCAGATTATTCGGCGAACATAGAAGAGAGTATGTCTATGATCGCGACCCCTTGGAATTCTTTGTCTTGCGCGCCCCTTTTTAGTCGTCAATTTTCTAATAGGACATTCTTTGCGCTCAATATTGGCTCTGAGTGAGACCTTTGGTGATAAATATAAAGGCGCATTTGGCGTTCTGGTGCGATCACACGGCACTCTTGCCGGATCCCATCGAACTCCATGATTAAGCGTGCTTGGCGAGAGTAGTACTAGGATGGGTGACCTCTGGGAAGTCCTCGTGTTGCACCCCACCCCTCTTTTTAGTCTAGAATCATGCAAATTAAATGAAATCTTGTTTCTCAGCGCAAATTTGCACTCAGAGATGGGATAATTGGAGCGAATATTCAAAGGGAGTAAAATTTAGGTGGAGCATTCACCACGAGCACCAATACGCCAAGTTCTTTTAAGAGCTCAGTTATTCGTGAACATAGAAGAGAGTATGTCTATGATCTGCGACCCCCTTGGAATTCTTTGTCTGCGCCCCTTTTTAAAGTCGTCAATTTTCTAATAGGACATTCTGCGCTCAATATTGGCCTACAGTGAGACCTTTGGTGATAAATATAAAGGCGCATTTGGCGTTCTGGTGCGATCACACGGCACTCTTGCAGGATCCCATCGAACTCCATGATTAAGCGTGCTTGGCGAGAGTAGTACTAGGATGGGTGACCTCTGGGAAGTCCTCGTGTTGCACCCCACCCCTCTTTTTAGTCTAGAATCATGCAAATTCGTGAAATCTTGTTTCTCAGCGCAAATTTGCACTCAGAGATGGGATAATTGGAGCGAATATTCAAAGGGAGTAAAATTTAGGTGGAGCATTCACCACGAGCACCAATCGAAGTTCTTTTAAGAGCTCAGTTATTCGTGAACATAGAAGAGAGTATGTCTATGATCTGCGACCCCCTTGGAATTCTTTGTCTGCGCCCCTTTTTAGTCGTCAATTTTCTAATAGGACATTCTTGCGCTCAATATTGGCTCTGAGTGAGACCTTTGGTGATAAATATAAAGAGGCGCATTTGGCGTTCTGGTGCGATCACACCAGCACTCGCAGGATCCCATCGAACTCCATGATTAAGCGTGCTTGGCGAGTAGTACTAGGATGGGTGACCTCTGGGAAGTCCTCGTGTTGCACCCACCCTTCTTTTTAAGTCTAGAATCATGCAAATTAAGTGAAATCTTGTTTCTCAGCGCAAATTTGCACTCAGAGATGGGATAATTGGAGCGAATATTCAAAGGGAGTAAAATTTAGGTGGAGCATTCACCACGAGCACCAATCATAAGTTCTTTTAAGAGCTCAGTTATTCGTGAACATAGAAGAGAGTATGTCTATGATCTTGCGACCCCCTTGGAATTCTTTGTCTTGCGCCCCTTTTTTAAATCGTCAATTTTCTAATAGGACATTCTGCGCTCAATATTGGCTCTGAGTGAGACCTTTGGTGATAAATATAAAGGCGCATTTGGCGTTACGGTGCGATCACACGGCACTCTTGCCGGATCCCATCGAACTCATGATTAAGCGTGCTTGGCGAGAGTAGTACTAGGATGGGTGACCTCTGGGAAGTCCTCGTGTTGCACCCACCCTCTTTTTAGTCTAGAATCATGCAAATTAAGTGAAATCTTGTTTCTCAGCGCAAATTTGCACTCAGAGATGGGATAATTGGAGCGAATATTCAAAGGGAGTAAAATTTAGGTGGAGCATTCACCACGAGCACCAATCATGCAAGTTCTTTTAAGAGCTCAGTTATTCGGCGAACATAGAAGAGTATGTCTATGATCTTGCGACCCCCTTGGAATTCTTTGTCTGCGCCCTTTTTAGTCGTCAATTTTCTAATAGGACATTCTTTGCGCTCAATATTGGCCTCTGAGTGAGACCTTTGGTGATAAATATAAAGGCGCATTTGGCGTTCTGGTGCGATCACACGGCCTCTTTGCAGGATCCCATCGAACTCATGATTAAGCGTGCTTGGCGAGTAGTACTAGGATGGGTGACCTCTGGGAAGTCCTCGTGTTGCACCCACCCTCTTTTTAGTCTAGAATCATGCAAATTCGTGAAATCTTGTTTCTCAGCGCAAATTTGCACTCAGAGATGGGATAATTGGAGCGAATATTCAAAGGGAGTAAAATTTAGGTGGAGCATTCACCACGAGCACCAATCATAAGTTCTTTTAAGAGCTCAGATTATTCGTGAACATAGAAGAGTATGTCTATGATCTTGCGACCCCTTGGAATTCTTTGTCTGCGCCCCTTTTTAGTCGTCAATTTTCTAATAGGACATTCTTTGCGCTCAATATTGGCCTCTGAGTGAGACCTTTGGTGATAAATATAAAGGCGCATTTGGCGTTCTGGTGCGATCACACGGCCTCTTGCCGGATCCCATCGAACTCCTTGATTAAGCGTGCTTGGCGAGTAGTACTAGGATGGGTGACCTCTGGGAAGTCCTCGTGTTGCACCCCACCCCTCTTTTTAGTCTAGAATCATGCAAATTAAGTGAAATCTTGTTTCTCAGCATAAATTTGCACTCAGAGATGGGATAATTGGAGCGAATATTCAAAGGGAGTAAAATTTAGGTGGAGCATTCACCACGAGCACCATAACGAAAGTACTTTTAAGAGCTCGGTTATTCGGCCAACATAGAAGAGAGTATGTCTATGATCTGCGACCCCCTTGGAATTCTTTGTCTGCGCCCCTTTTTAGTCGTCAATTTTCTAATAGGACATTCTGCGCTCAATATTGGCTCTGAGTGAGACCTTTGGTGATAAATATAAAGGCGCATTTGGCGTTACGGTGCGATCACACCGGCACTCTTTGCCGGATCCCATCGAACTCCATGATTAAGCGTGCTTGGCGAGAGTAGTACTAGGATGGGTGACCTCTGGGAAGTCCTCGTGTTGCACCCACCCCTCTTTTTAGTCTAGAATCATGCAAATTAAATGAAATCTTGTTTCTCAGCATAAATTTGCACTCAGAGATGGGATAATTGGAGCGAATATTCAAAGGGAGTAAAATTTAGGTGGAGCATTCACCACGAGCACCAATCATGCAAGTTCTTTTAAGAGCTCAGATTATTAGCGAACATAGAAGAGAGTATGTCTATGATCTGCGACCCCCTTGGAATTCTTTGTCTTGCGCCCCTTTTTAAATCGTCAATTTTCTAATAGGACATTCTTGCGCTCAATATTGGCCTCTGAGTGAGACCTTTGGTGATAAATATAAAGGCGCATTTGGCGTTCTGGTGCGATCACACGGCACTCTTGCCGGATCCCATCGAACTCCATGATTAAGCGTGCTTGGCGAGAGTAGTACTAGGATGGGTGACCTCTGGGAAGTCCTCGTGTTGCACCCACCCCTCTTTTTAGTCTAGAATCATGCAAATTAAATGAAATCTTGTTTCTCAGCAAATTTGCACTCAGAGATGGGATAATTGGAGCGAATATTCAAAGGGAGTAAAATTTGGGTGGAGCATTCACCACGAGCACCAATCATGAAGTTCTTTTAAGAGCTCAGTTATTCGTGAACATAGAAGAGAGTATGTCTATGATCTTGCGACCCCTTGGAATTCTTTGTGCTGCGCCCCTTTTTTAGTCCTCAATTTTCTAATATGACATTACTGCGCTCAATATTGGCCTACATGTGAGACCTTTGGTGATAAATATAAAGGCGCATTTGGCGTTGGGTGCGATCACACCGGCACTCTTGCCGGATCCCATCGAACTCCATGATTAAGCGTGCTTGGCGAGAGTAGTACTAGGATGGGTGACCTCTGGGAAGTCCTCGTGTTGCACCCCACCCTCTTTTTAGTCTAGAATCATGCAAATTAAATGAAATCTTGTTTCTCAGCGCAAATTTGCACTCAGAGATGGGATAATTGGAGCGAATATTCAAAGGGAGTAAAATTTAGGTGGAGCATTCACCACGAGCACCAATCATAAGTTCTTTTCAGAGCTCCGTTATTCGGTGAACATAGAAGAGAGTATGTCTATGATCTTGCGACCCCCTTGGAATTCTTTGTCTGCGCCCCTTTTTAGTCGTCAATTTTCTAATAGGACATTCTTTGCGCTCAATATTGGCTCTGAGTGAGACCTTTGGTGATAAATATAAAGGCGCATTTGGCGTTGCAGTGCGATCACACGGCACTCTTTGCAGGATCCCATCGAACTCCTGATTAAGCGTGCTTGGCGAGAGTAGTACTAGGATGGGTGACCTCTGGGAAGTCCTCGTGTTGCACCCCACCCTTCTTTTTAGTCTAGAATCATGCAAATTCGTGAAATCTTGTTTCTCAGCGCAAATTTGCACTCAGAGATGGGATAATTGGAGCGAATATTCAAAGGGAGTAAAATTTAGGTGGAGCATTCACCACGAGCACCAATCATAAGTTCTTTTAAGAGCTCAGTTATTCGTGAACATAGAAGAGAGTATGTCTATGATCTTGCGACCCCTTGGAATTCTTTGTCTTGCGCCCCTTTTTAGTCGTCAATTTTCTAATAGGACATTCTGCGCTCAATATTGGCTACAGTGAGACCTTTGGTGATAAATATAAAGGCGCATTTGGCGTTCTGGTGCGATCACACCAGCCTCTTTGCCGGATCCCATCGAACTCCTGATTAAGCGTGCTTGGCGAGAGTAGTACTAGGATGGGTGACCTCTGGGAAGTCCTCGTGTTGCACCCACCCCTCTTTTTAGTCTAGAATCATGCAAATTCGTGAAATCTTGTTTCTCAGCATAAATTTGCACTCAGAGATGGGATAATTGGAGCGAATATTCAAAGGGAGTAAAATTTAGGTGGAGCATTCACCACGAGCACCAATCATAAGTTCTTTTAAGAGCTCAGATTATTCGTGAACATAGAAGAGAGTATGTCTATGATCGCGACCCCTTGGAATTCTTTGTGCAGCGCCCCTTTTTAGTCGTCAATTTTCTAATAGGACATTCTTGCGCTCAATATTGGCCTACAGTGAGACCTTTGGTGATAAATATAAAGGCGCATTTGGCGTTCTGGTGCGATCACACCAGCACTCTTGCCGGATCCCATCGAACTCCATGATTAAGCGTGCTTGGCGAGAGTAGTACTAGGATGGGTGACCTCTGGGAAGTCCTCGTGTTGCACCCCACCCTCTTTTCAGTCTAGAATCATGCAAATTAAGTGAAATCTTGTTTCTCAGCGCAAATTTGCACTCCGAGATGGGATAATTGGAACGAATATTCAAAGGGAGTAAAATTTAGGTGGAGCATTCACACGAGCACCAATACGCAAGTTCTTTTAAGAGCTCCATTATTCGGCGAACATAGAAGAGAGTATGTCTATGATGCGCGACTCCCTTGGAATTCTTTGTGCCGCGCCCCTTTTTAGTCGTCAATTTTCTAATAGGACATTACTGCGCTCAATATTGGCCTACGAGTGAGACCTTTGGTGATAAATATAAAGGCGCATTTGGCGTTCGGTGCGATCACACCGGCCTTCTTGCCGGATCCCATCGAACTCATGATTAAGCGTGCTTGGCGAGAGTAGTACTAGGATGGGTGACCTCTGGGAAGTCCTCGTGTTGCACCCACCCTTCTTTTTAGTCTAGAATCATGCAAATTAAGTGAAATCTTGTTTCTCAGCGCAAATTTGCACTCAGAGATGGGATAATTGGAGCGAATATTCAAAGGGAGTAAAATTTAGGTGGAGCATTCACCACGAGCACCAATCATAAGTTCTTTTAAGAGCTCAGTTATTCGGCGAACATAGAAGAGAGTATGTCTATGATCTTGCGACCCCTTGGAATTCTTTGTCTTGCGCCCCTTTTTAGTCGTCAATTTTCTAATAGGACATTCTGCGCTCAATATTGGCTCTGAGTGAGACCTTTGGTGATAAATATAAAGGCGCATTTGGCGTTCTGGTGCGATCACACACTCTTTGCAGGATCCCATCGAACTCCATGATTAAGCGTGCTTGGCGAGAGTAGTACTAGGATGGGTGACCTCTGGGAAGTCCTCGTGTTGCACCCACCCTCTTTTTAGTCTAGAATCATGCAAATTAAATGAAATCTTGTTTCTCAGCATAAATTTGCACTCAGAGATGGGATAATTGGAGCGAATATTCAAAGGGAGTAAAATTTAGGTGGAGCATTCACCACGAGCACCAATCATAAGTTCTTTTAAGAGCTCAGTTATTCGGCGAACATAGAAGAGAGTATGTCTATGATCGCGACCCCCTTGGAATTCTTTGTCTTGCGCCCCTTTTTTTAAATCGTCAATTTTCTAATAGGACATTCTTGCGCTCAATATTGGCCTACAGTGAGACCTTTGGTGATAAATATAAAGGCGCATTTGGCGTTAGGTGCGATCACACGGCACTCTTGCCGGATCCCATCGAACTCATGATTAAGCGTGCTTGGCGAGTAGTACTAGGATGGGTGACCTCTGGGAAGTCCTCGTGTTGCACCCCACCCCTCTTTTTAGTCTAGAATCATGCAAATTAAGTGAAATCTTGTTTCTCAGCATAAATTTGCACTCAGAGATGGGATAATTGGAGCGAATATTCAAAGGGAGTAAAATTTAGGTGGAGCATTCACCACGAGCACCAATCATAAGTTCTTTTAAGAGCTCAGATTATTCGGCGAACATAGAAGAGTATGTCTATGATCTTGCGACCCCTTGGAATTCTTTGTCTTGCGCCCCTTTTTAGTCGTCAATTTTCTAATAGGACATTCTGCGCTCAATATTGGCTACGAGTGAGACCTTTGGTGATAAATATAAAGGCGCATTTGGCGTTACGGTGCGATCACACCAGCACTCTTGCCGGATCCCATCGAACTCATGATTAAGCGTGCTTGGCGAGAGTAGTACTAGGATGGGTGACCTCTGGGAAGTCCTCGTGTTGCACCCACCTCTTTTTAAGTCTAGAATCATGCAAATTAAATGAAATCTTGTTTCTCAGCGCAAATTTGCACTCAGAGATGGGATAATTGGAGCGAATATTCAAAGGGAGTAAAATTTAGGTGGAGCATTCACCACGAGCACCAATCATAAGTTCTTTTAAGAGCTCAGTTATTCGGCGAACATAGAAGAGAGTATGTCTATGATCTGCGACCCTTGGAATTCTTTGTCTTGCGCCCCTTTTTTAGTCGTCAATTTTCTAATAGGACATTCTTGCGCTCAATATTGGCCTCAGTGAGACCTTTGGTGATAAATATAAAGGCGCATTTGGCGTTCTGGTGCGATCACACGGCACTCTTGCCGGATCCCATCGAACTCATGATTAAGCGTGCTTGGCGAGAGTAGTACTAGGATGGGTGACCTCTGGGAAGTCCTCGTGTTGCACCCCACCCTTCTTTTTAGTCTAGAATCATGCAAATTAAGTGAAATCTTGTTTCTCAGCATAAATTTGCACTCAGAGATGGGATAATTGGAGCGAATATTCAAAGGGAGTAAAATTTAGGTGGAGCATTCACCACGAGCACCAATACGCAAGTTCTTTTAAGAGCTCAGTTATTATTGAACATAGAAGAGAGTATGTCTATGATCTTGCGACCCCCTTGGAATTCTTTGTCTGCGCCCCTTTTTAAGTCGTCAATTTTCTAATAGGACATTCTGCGCTCAATATTGGCTCTGGTGAGACCT
The DNA here is from genome assembly GCA_031216115.1 of Senna siamea. NCBI lineage: Eukaryota > Viridiplantae > Streptophyta > Magnoliopsida > Fabales > Fabaceae > Senna > Senna siamea. Next base: position 33,193,837 of record CM062367.1, on the reverse strand, counting down.
TTGGTGATAAATATAAAGGCGCATTTGGCGTTCTGAGATGCGATCACACGGCACTCTTGCAGGATCCCATCGAACTCCATGATTAAGCGTGCTTGGCGAGAGTAGTACTAGGATGGGTGACCTCTGGGAAGTCCTCGTGTTGCACCCCACCCTCTTTTCCGTCTAGAATCATGCAAATTCGTGAAATCTTGTTTCTCAGCATAAATTTGCACTCAGAGATGGGATAATTGGAGCGAATATTCAAAGGGAGTAAAATTTAGGTGGAGCATTCACCACGAGCACCAATCATAAGTTCTTTTAAGAGCTCAGTTATTCGTGAACATAGAAGAGAGTATGTACTATGATCGCGACCCCCTTGGAATTCTTTGTCTGCGCCCCTTTTTAGTCGTCAATTTTCTAATAGGACATTCTTTGCTCAATATTGGCCTCAGTGAGACCTTTGGTGATAAATATAAAGGCGCATTTGGCGTTCTGGTGCGATCACACACCGGCACTCTTTGCCGGATCCCATCGAACTCATGATTAAGCGTGCTTGGCGAGTAGTACTAGGATGGGTGACCTCTGGGAAGTCCTCGTGTTGCACCCCACCCTCTTTTTAGTCTAGAATCATGCAAATTAAGTGAAATCTTGTTTCTCAGCGCAAATTTGCACTCAGAGATGGGATAATTGGAGCGAATATTCAAAGGGAGTAAAATTTAGGTGGAGCATTCACCACGAGCACCAATCATGAAGTTCTTTTAAGAGTTCCGTTATTCGGCGAACATATAAGAGAGTATGTTTATGATGCGCGACCCCCCTTGGAATTCTTTGTGTTGCGCTTCTTTTTTCGTCGTCAATTTTCTAATAGGACATTACTGCGCTCAATATTGGCCTATGAGTGAGACCTTTGGTGATAAATATAAAGGGCGCATTTGGCGTTCTGGTGCGATCACACCGGCACTCTTGCCAGGATCCCATCGAACTCATGATTAAGCGTGCTTGGCGAGAGTAGTACTATGATGGGTGACCTCTGGGAAGTCCTCGTGTTGCACCCACCCTCTTTTTAGTCTAGAATCATGCAAATTCGTAAATCTTGTTTCTCAGCATAAATTTGCACTCAGAGATGGGATAATTGGAGCGAATATTCAAAGGGAGTAAAATTTAGGTGGAGCATTCACCACGAGCACCAATACGCAAGTTCTTTTAAGAGCTCAGTTATTCGTGAACATAGAAGAGAGTATGTCTATCATGCGCGACCCCCTTTGGGATTCTTTGTGCCGCGCCCCTTTTTTCGTCGTCAATTTTCTAATAGGACAGTACTGCGCTCAATATTGGCCTACGAGTGAGACCTTTGGTGATAAATATAAGGGGCGCATTTGACGTTCTGGTGCGATCACACCGGCACTCTTGCCGGATCCCATCGAACTCCATGATTAAGCGTGCTTGGCGAGAGTAGTACTAGGATGGGTGACCTCTGGGTAGTCCACGTGTTGCACCCCACCCTCTTTTTAAAGTCTAGAATCATGCAAATTAAGTGAAATCTTGTTTCTCAGCGCAAATTTGCACTCAGAGATGGGATAATTGGAGCGAATATTCAAAGGGAGTAAAATTTAGGAGGAGCATTCACACGAGCACCAATCATGAGTTCTTTTAAGAGCTCAGATTATTCGGCGAACATAGAAGAGAGTATGTCTATGATCTTGCGACCCCCTTGGAATTCTTTGTCTTGCGCCCCTTTTTAGTCGTCAATTTTCTAATAGGACATTCTTGCGCTCAATATTGGCTCTGAGTGAGACCTTTGGTGATAAATATAAAGGCGCATTTGGCGTTACGGGTGCGATCACACGGCACTCTTGCCGGATCCCATCGAACTCCATGATTAAGCGTGCTTGGCGAGTAGTACTAGGATGGGTGACCTCTGGGAAGTCCTCGTGTTGCACCCACCCCTCTTTTTAGTCTAGAATCATGCAAATTCGTGAAATCTTGTTTCTCAGCATAAATTTGCACTCAGAGATGGGATAATTGGAGCGAATATTCAAAGGGAGTAAAATTTAGGTGGAGCATTCACCACGAGCACCAATACGCAAGTTCTTTTAAGAGCTCAGTTATTCGTGAACATAGAAGAGAGTATGTCTATGATCTGCGACCCCCTTGGAATTCTTTGTCTGCGCCCCTTTTTAGTCGTCAATTTTCTAATAGGACATTCTTGCGCTCAATATTGGCCTACAGTGAGACCTTTGGTGATAAATATAAAGGCGCATTTGGCGTTCTGGTGCGATCACACGGCACTCTTGCCGGATCCCATCGAACTCCATGATTAAGCGTGCTTGGCGAGAGTAGTACTAGGATGGGTGACCTCTGGGAAGTCCTCGTGTTGCACCCCACCCTCTTTTTAGTCTAGAATCATGCAAATTAAATGAAATCTTGTTTCTCAGCATAAATTTGCACTCAGAGATGGGATAATTGGAGCGAATATTCAAAGGGAGTAAAATTTAGGTGGAGCATTCACCACGAGCACCAATCATAAGTTCTTTTAAGAGCTCAGTTATTCGGCGAACATAGAAGAGAGTATGTCTATGATCTTGCGACCCCTTGGAATTCTTTGTCTTGCGCCCCTTTTTTAAATCGTCAATTTTCTAATAGGACATTCTTTGCGCTCAATATTGGCTACAGTGAGACCTTTGGTGATAAATATAAAGGCGCATTTGGCGTTCTGGTGCGATCACACGGCACTCTTTGCCGGATCCCATCGAACTCATGATTAAGCGTGCTTGGCGAGAGTAGTACTAGGATGGGTGACCTCTGGGAAGTCCTCGTGTTGCACCCACCCTCTTTTCAGTCTAGAATCATGCAAATTCGTGAAATCTTGTTTCTCAGCGCAAATTTGCACTCAGAGATGGGATAATTGGAGCGAATATTCAAAGGGAGTAAAATTTAGGTGGAGCATTCACCACGAGCACCAATACGCAAGTTCTTTTAAGAGCTCAGATTATTAGTGAACATAGAAGAGAGTATGTCTATGATCTGCGACCCCCTTGGAATTCTTTGTCTGCGCCCCTTTTTAGTCGTCAATTTTCTAATAGGACATTCTTTGCGCTCAATATTGGCTCTGAGTGAGACCTTTGGTGATAAATATAAAGGCGCATTTGGCGTTCTGGTGCGATCACACCAGCACTCTTGCAGGATCCCATCGAACTCCTTGATTAAGCGTGCTTGGCGAGAGTAGTACTAGGATGGGTGACCTCTGGGAAGTCCTCGTGTTGCACCCCACCTCTCTTTTAGTCTAGAATCATGCAAATTAAGTGAAATCTTGTTTCTCAACGCAAATTTGCACTCCGAGATGGGGTAATTGGAACGAATATTCAAAGGGAGTAAAATTTAGCTGGAGCATTCACACGAGCACCTATACGCAAGTTCTTTTAAGAGCTCCATTATTCGGCGAACATAGAAGAGAGTATGTCTATGATGTGCGACCCCCCTTGGAATTCTTTGTTCCGCGCCCCTTTTTTAGTCGTCAATTTTCTAATAGGACATTCTTGCGCTCAATATTGGCCCTGAGTGAGACCTTTGGTGATAAATATAAAGGCGCATTTGGCGTTCTGGTGCGATCACACCGGCACTCTTGCCGGATCCCATCAGAACTCCGTGGTTAAGCGTGCTTAGGCGAGACTAGTACTAGGATGGGTGACCTCCTGGGAAGTCCTCGTGTTGCACCCCACCCCTCTTTTTCCGTTTAGAATCATGCAAATTAAATGAAATCTTGTTTCTCAGCATAAATTTGCACTCAGAGATGGGATAATTGGAGCGAATATTCAAAGGGAGTAAAATTTAGGTGGAGCATTCACCACGAGCACCAATCATAAGTTCTTTTAAGAGCTCAGTTATTCGTGAACATAGAAGAAGAGTATGTCTATGATCTTGCGACCCCCCTTGGAATTCTTTATGCCGCGCCCCTTTTTTCGTCGTCAATTTTCTAATAGGACATTACTGCGCTCAATATTGGCCACCGAGTGAGACCTTTGGTGACAAATATAAATGGCGCATTTGACGTTACGGGTGCGATCACACCAGCACTACTGCACCGGATCCCATCAGAACTCCGTGGTTAAGCGTGCTTGGGAGAGAGTAGTACTAGGATAGGTGACCTCCTGGGAAGTCCTCGTGTTGCACCCCACCCCTCTTTTTCCGTCTAGAATCATGCAAATTAAATGAAATCTTGTTTCTCAGCGCAAATTTGCACTCAGAGATGGGATAATTGGAGCGAATATTCAAAGGGAGTAAAATTTAGGTGGAGCATTCACCACGAGCACCAATACATGAAGTTCTTTTAAGAGCTCAGATTATTCGGCGAACATAGAAGAGAGTATGTCTATGATCTTGCGACCCCTTGGAATTCTTTGTCTGCGCCCCTTTTTAGTCGTCAATTTTCTAATAGGACATTCTTTGCGCTCAATATTGGCCTACAGTGAGACCTTTGGTGATAAATATAAAGAGGCGCATTTGGCGTTCTGGTGCGATCACACCGGCACTCTTGCCGGATCCCATCGAACTCATGATTAAGCGTGCTTGGCGAGAGTAGTACTAGGATGGGTGACCTCTGGGAAGTCCTCGTGTTGCACCCACCCCTCTTTTTAGTCTAGAATCATGCAAATTAAATGAAATCTTGTTTCTCAGCATAAATTTGCACTCAGAGATGGGATAATTGGAGCGAATATTCAAAGGGAGTAAAATTTAGGTGGAGCATTCACCACGAGCACCAATACATAAGTTCTTTTAAGAGCTCAGTTATTCGAACATAGAAGAGAGTATGTCTATGATCTTGCGACCCCCTTGGAATTCTTTGTCAGCGCCCCTTTTTAGTCGTCAATTTTCTAATAGGACATTCTTGCGCTCAATATTGGCCTCAGTGAGACCTTTGGTGATAAATATAAAGGCGCATTTGGCGTTCTGGTGCGATCACACCGGCCTCTTGCCGGATCCCATCGAACTCATGATTAAGCGTGCTTGGCGAGTAGTACTAGGATGGGTGACCTCTGGGAAGTCCTCGTGTTGCACCCACCCCTCTTTTTAGTCTAGAATCATGCAAATTCGTGAAATCTTGTTTCTCAGCGCAAATTTGCACTCAGAGATGGGATAATTGGAGCGAATATTCAAAGGGAGTAAAATTTAGGTGGAGCATTCACCACGAGCACCAATCATAAGTTCTTTTAAGAGCTCAGTTATTCGGCGAACATAGAAGAGAGTATGTCTATGATCTTGCGACCCCTTGGAATTCTTTGTCTGCGCCCTTTTTAGTCGTCAATTTTCTAATAGGACATTCTGCGCTCAATATTGGCCTCTGAGTGAGACCTTTGGTGATAAATATAAAGGCGCATTTGGCGTTCTGGTGCGATCACACCGGCACTCTTGCCGGATCCCATCGAACTCCTTGATTAAGCGTGCTTGGCGAGAGTAGTACTAGGATGGGTGACCTCTGGGAAGTCCTCGTGTTGCACCCCACCCTCTTTTTAGTCTAGAATCATGCAAATTAAATGAAATCTTGTTTCTCAACGCAAATTTGCACTCCGAGATGGGATAATTGAAATGAATATTCAAAGGGAGTAAAATTTAGGTGGAGCATTCAAACGAGCACCAATACGCAAGTTCTTTTAAGAGCTCCGTTATTCGGCGAACATAGAAGAGAGCATGTCTATAATGCGCGACCCCCCTTGGAATTCTTTGTCTCGCGCCCCTTTTTTAGTCGTCAACTTTCTAATAGGACATTACTGCGCTCAATCTTGGCTCTGGTGAGACCTTTGGTGATAAATATAAAGGCGCATTTGGCGTTACGGGTGCGATCACACGGCACTCTTGCCAGGATCCCATCGAACTCATGATTAAGCGTGCTTGGCGAGTAGTACTAGGATGGGTGACCTCTGGGAAGTCCTCGTGTTGCACCCCACCTCTTTTTAGTCTAGAATCATGCAAATTAAATGAAATCTTGTTTCTCAGCATAAATTTGCACTCAGAGATGGGATAATTGGAGCGAATATTCAAAGGGAGTAAAATTTAGGTGGAGCATTCACCACGAGCACCAATCATAAGTTCTTTTAAGAGCTCAGATTATTCGTGAACATAGAAGAGAGTATGTCTATGATCGCGACCCCCTTGGAATTCTTTGTCTGCGCCCCTTTTTAGTCGTCAATTTTCTAATAGGACATTCTTGCGCTCAATATTGGCCTCTGAGTGAGACCTTTGGTGATAAATATAAAGGCGCATTTGGCGTTCTGGTGCGATCACACGGCACTCTTGCCGGATCCCATCGAACTCATGATTAAGCGTGCTTGGCGAGTAGTACTAGGATGGGTGACCTCTGGGAAGTCCTCGTGTTGCACCCCACCCTCTTTTTAGTCTAGAATCATGCAAATTAAGTGAAATCTTGTTTCTCAGCATAAATTTGCACTCAGAGATGGGATAATTGGAGCGAATATTCAAAGGGAGTAAAATTTAGGTGGAGCATTCACCACGAGCACCAATACGCAAGTTCTTTTAAGAGCTCAGATTATTAATGAACATAGAAGAGAGTATGTCTATGATCTTGCGACCCCCTTGGAATTCTTTGTCTGCGCCCCTTTTTAGTCGTCAATTTTCTAATAGGACATTCTTTGCGCTCAATATTGGCCTCTGGTGAGACCTTTGGTGATAAATATAAAGGCGCATTTGGCGTTCTGGTGCGATCACACCGGCACTCTTGCCGGATCCCATCGAACTCATGATTAAGCGTGCTTGGCGAGTAGTACTAGGATGGGTGACCTCTGGGAAGTCCTCGTGTTGCACCACCCCTCTTTTTAGTCTAGAATCATGCAAATTAAGTGAAATCTTGTTTCTCAGCATAAATTTGCACTCAGAGATGGGATAATTGGAGCGAATATTCAAAGGGAGTAAAATTTAGGTGGAGCATTCACCACGAGCACCAATCATAAGTTCTTTTAAGAGCTCAGTTATTCGGCGAACATAGAAGAGTATGTCTATGATCTTGCGACCCCTTGGAATTCTTTGTCTGCGCCCCTTTTTAGTCGTCAATTTTCTAATAGGACATTCTTTGCGCTCAATATTGGCCTACAGTGAGACCTTTGGTGATAAATATAAAGGCGCATTTGGCGTTCTGGTGCGATCACACCAGCACTCTTGCAGGATCCCATCGAACTCCATGATTAAGCGTGCTTGGCGAGTAGTACTATGATGGGTGACCTCCTGGGAAATCATCGTGTTGCACCCCACCCTTCTTTTTCTGTCTAGAATCATGCAAATTCGTGAAATCTTGTTTCTCAGCATAAATTTGCACTCAGAGATGGGATAATTGGAGCGAATATTCAAAGGGAGTAAAATTTAGGTGGAGCATTCACCACGAGCACCAATAAAGTTCTTTTAAGAGCTCAGTTATTCGTGAACATAGAAGAGAGTATGTCTATGATCTGCGACCCCCTTGGAATTCTTTGTCTTGCGCGCCCCTTTTTCGTCGTCAATTTTCTAATAGGACATTACTGCGCTCAATATTGGCCTACGAGTGAAACATTTGGTGATAAATATAAAGGGCGCATTTGGCGTAACGGGTGCGATCACACGGCACTCTTGCCGGATCCCATCGAACTCATGATTCAGCGTGCTTGGGCGAGAGTAGTAGTAGGATGGGTGACCTACTGGGAAGTCCTCGTGTTGCACCCCACCCCTCTTTTCCGTATAGAATCATGTAAATTAAATGAAATCTTGTTTCTCAGCGCAAATTTGCACTCAGAGATGGGATAATTGGAGCGAATATTCAAAGGGAGTAAAATTTAGGTGGAGCATTCACCACGAGCACCAATACGCAAGTTCTTTTAAGAGCTCAGATTATTCGTGAACATAGAAGAGAGTATGTCTATGATCTTGCGACCCCCTTGGAATTCTTTGTCTGCGCCCCTTTTTAGTCGTCAATTTTCTAATAGGACATTCTGCGCTCAATATTGGCCTCTGAGTGAGACCTTTGGTGATAAATATAAAGGCGCATTTGGCGTTACGATGCGATCACACGGCACTCTTTGCCGGATCCCATCGAACTCCATGATTAAGCGTGCTTGGCGAGAGTAGTACTAGGATGGGTGACCTCTGGGAAGTCCTCGTGTTGCACCCCACCCTTCTTTTTAAAGTCTAGAATCATGCAAATTAAGTGAAATCTTGTTTCTCAGCATAAATTTGCACTCAGAGATGGGATAATTGGAGCGAATATTCAAAGGGAGTAAAATTTAGGTGGAGCATTCACCACGAGCACCAATCGCAAGTTCTTTTAAGAGCTCAGTTATTCGGCGAACATAGAAGAGAGTATGTCTATGATCGCGACCCCCTTGGAATTCTTTGTCTGCGCCTTTTTAGTCGTCAATTTTCTAATAGGACATTCTTTGCGCTCAATATTGGCTCTGGTGAGACCTTTGGTGATAAATATAAAGGCGCATTTGGCGTTCTGGTGCGATCACACGGCCTCTTTGCCGCCGGATCCCATCGAACTCCATGATTAAGCGTGCTTGGCGAGAGTAGTACTAGGATGGGTGACCTCTGGGAAGTCCTCGTGTTGCACCCACCCTCTTTTTAGTCTAGAATCATGCAAATTAAATGAAATCTTGTTTCTCAGCATAAATTTGCACTCAGAGATGGGATAATTGGAGCGAATATTCAAAGGGAGTAAAATTTAGGTGGAGCATTCACCACGAGCACCAATCATAAGTTCTTTTAAGAGCTCAGTTATTCGGCGAACATAGAAGAGTATATGTCTATGATCTTGCGACCCCCCTTGGAATTCTTTGTGCCGCACCCCTTTTGTCGTCGTCAATTTTCTAATAGGATATTACTGCGCTCAATATTGGCCTCAAGTGAGACCTTTGGTGATAAATATAAAGGGCGCATTTAACGTTCAGTGCGATCACACCGGCACTCTTGCCGGATCCCATCGAACTCCTGATTAAGCGTGCTTGGCGAGAGTAGTATTAGGATGGGTGACCTGCTGGGAAGTCCTCGTGTTGCACCCCACCTCTTTTAAAGTCTAGAATCATGCAAATTAAATGAAATCTTGTTTCTCAGCATAAATTTGCACTCAGAGATGGGATAATTGGAGCGAATATTCAAAGGGAGTAAAATTTAGGTGGAGCATTCACACGAGCACCAATATGCAAGTTCTTTTAGGAGCTCTGTTATTCGGCGAACATAGAAGAGAGTATGTCTATGATGCGCGACCCCCCTTGGAATTCTTTGTGCCGCGCCCCTTTTTACACGTCAATTTTCTAATAGGACATTACTACGCTCAATATTGGCCTATGAGTGAGACCTTTGGTGATAAATATAAAGGGCGCATTTGGCGTTCTGGTGCGATCACACCGGCACTCTTGCCGGATCCCATCGAACTCATGATTAAGCGTGCTTGGCGAGAGTAGTACTAGGATGGGTGACCTCTGGGAAGTCCTCGTGTTGCACCCCACCCTCTTTTTAGTCTAGAATCATGCAAATTAAATGAAATCTTGTTTCTCAGCATAAATTTGCACTCCGAGATGGGATACTTGGAACGAATATTCAACGGTAGTAAAATTTAGGTGGAGCATTCACCACGAGCACCAATCATAAGTTCTTTTAAGAGCTCAGATTATTCGTGAACATAGAAGAGAGTATGTCTATGATCGCGACCCCCTTGGAATTCTTTGTCTGCGCCCCTTTTTAGTCGTCAATTTTCTAATAGGACATTCTTGCGCTCAATATTGGCCTCTGGTGAGACCTTTGGTGATAAATATAAAGGCGCATTTGGCGTTCTGGTGCGATCACACGGCACTCTTGCAGGATCCCATCGAACTCCATGATTAAGCGTGCTTGGCGAGAGTAGTACTAGGATGGGTGACCTCTGGGAAGTCCTCGTGTTGCACCCCACCCTCTTTTTAGTCTAGAATCATGCAAATTAAGTGAAATCTTGTTTCTCAGCATAAATTTGCACTCAGAGATGGGATAATTGGAGCGAATATTCAAAGGAGTAAAATTTAGGTGGAGCATTCACCACGAGCACCAATCATGCAAGTTCTTTTAAGAGCTCAGATTATTCGGCGAACATAGAAGAGTATGTCTATGATCTGCGACCCCTTGGAATTCTTTGTCTTGCGCCCCTTTTTAAGTCGTCAATTTTCTAATAGGACATTCTTGCGCTCAATATTGGCTCTGAGTGAGACCTTTGGTGATAAATATAAAGGCGCATTTGGCGTTCTGGTGCGATCACACGGCACTCTTGCCGGATCCCATCGAACTCCTTGATTAAGCGTGCTTGGCGAGAGTAGTACTAGGATGGGTGACCTCTGGGAAGTCCTCGTGTTGCACCCACCCTTCTTTTTAGTCTAGAATCATGCAAATTCGTGAAATCTTGTTTCTCAGCATAAATTTGCACTCAGAGATGGGATAATTGGAGCGAATATTCAAAGGGAGTAAAATTTAGGTGGAGCATTCACCACGAGCACCAATACGCAAGTTCTTTTAAGAGCTCAGTTATTCGTGAACATAGAAGAGAGTATGTCTATGATCTGCGACCCTTGGAATTCTTTGTCTTGCGCCCCTTTTTAAATCGTCAATTTTCTAATAGGACATTCTTGCGCTCAATATTGGCCTCTGAGTGAGACCTTTGGTGATAAATATAAAGGCGCATTTGGCGTTCTGGTGCGATCACACGGCACTCTTGCGCCGGATCCCATCGAACTCCATGATTAAGCGTGCTTGGCGAGAGTAGTACTAGGATGGGTGACCTCTGGGAAGTCCTCGTGTTGCACCCCACCCTTCTTTTTTAAAGTCTAGAATCATGCAAATTCGTGAAATCTTGTTTCTCAGCATAAATTTGCACTCAGAGATGGGATAATTGGAGCGAATATTCAAAGGGAGTAAAATTTAGGTGGAGCATTCACCACGAGCACCAATCTGCAAGTTCTTTTAAGAGCTCAGTTATTATTGAACATAGAAGAGAGTATGTCTATGATCGCGACCCCCTTGGAATTCTTTGTCTTGCGCCCCTTTTTTAGTCGTCAATTTTCTAATAGGACATTCTGCGCTCAATATTGGCTCTGAGTGAGACCTTTGGTGATAAATATAAAGGCGCATTTGGCGTTCAGTGCGATCACACGGCCTCTTTGCCGGATCCCATCGAACTCCTTGATTAAGCGTGCCTGTGCGAGAGTAGTACTAGGATGGGTGACTTCCTGGGAAGTCCTCGTGTTGCACCCACCCTCTTTTTAGTCTAGAATCATGCAAATTCGTGAAATCTTGTTTCTCAGCGCAAATTTGCACTCAGAGATGGGATAATTGGAGCGAATATTCAAAGGGAGTAAAATTTAGGTGGAGCATTCACCACGAGCACCAATCATAAGTTCTTTTAAGAGCTCCGTTATTCGGTGAACATAGAAGAGAGTATGTCTATGATCCGCGACCCCCCTTAGAATCCTTTGTAACGCGCCCCTTTTTTCGTCAATTTTCTAACAGGACATTCTGCGCTCAATATTGGCTCTGAGTGAGACCTTTGGTGATAAATATAAAGGCGCATTTGGCGTTCTGGTGCGATCACACGGCACTCTTGCCGGATCCCATCGAACTCATGATTAAGCGTGCTTGGCGAGAGCAGTATTAGGATGGGTGACCTCTGGGAAGTCCTCGTGTTGCACCCACCCTCTTTTTAGTCTAGAATCATGCAAATTCGTGAAATCTTGTTTCTCAGCATAAATTTGCACTCAGAGATGGGATAATTGGAGCGAATATTCAAAGGGAGTAAAATTTAGGTGGAGCATTCACCAGCACCAATCATAAGTTCTTTTAAGAGCTCAGTTATTCGTGAACATAGAAGAGAGAGTATGTCTATGATCTGTGACCCCCTTGGAATTCTTTGTCTGCGCCCCTTTTTAGTCGTCAATTTTCTAATAGGACATTCTTGCGCTCAATATTGGCCTCTGAGTGAGACCTTTGGTGATAAATATAAAGAGGCGCATTTGGCGTTCTGGTGCGATCACACGGCACTCTTGCCGGATCCCATCGAACTCCATGATTAAGCGTGCTTGGCGAGAGTAGTACTAGGATGGGTGACCTCTGGGAAGTCCTCGTGTTGCACCCCACCCTCTTTTTAGTCTAGAATCATGCAAATTCGTGAAATCTTGTTTCTCAGCATAAATTTGCACTCAGAGATGGGATAATTGGAGCGAATATTCAAAGGGAGTAAAATTTAGGTGGAGCATTCACCACGAGCACCAATACGCAAGTTCTTTTAAGAGCTCAGTTATTCGTGAACATAGAAGAGTATGTCTATGATCTGCGACCCCCTTGGAATTCTTTGTCTGCGCCCCTTTTTAGTCGTCAATTTTCTAATAGGACATTCTGCGCTCAATATTGGCCTCTGAGTGAGACCTTTGGTGATAAATATAAAGGCGCATTTGGCGTTCTGGTGCGATCACACGGCACTCTTTGCCGGATCCCATCGAACTCCATGATTAAGCGTGCTTGGCGAGAGTAGTACTAGGATGGGTGACCTCTGGGAAGTCCTCGTGTTGCACCCACCTCTTTTTAGTCTAGAATCATGCAAATTAAATGAAATCTTGTTTCTCAGCATAAATTTGCACTCAGAGATGGGATAATTGGAGCGAATATTCAAAGGGAGTAAAATTTAGGTGGAGCATTCACACGAGCACCAATCATAAGTTCTTTTAAGAGCTCAGTTATTATTGAACATAGAAGAGTATGTCTATGATCGCGACCCCCTTGGAATTCTTTGTCTTGCGCCCCTTTTTAGTCGTCAATTTTCTAATAGGACATTCTTGCGCTCAATATTGGCCTCTGGTGAGACCTTTGGTGATAAATATAAAGGCGCATTTGGCGTTCTGGTGCGATCACACCGGCACTCTTTGCCGGATCCCATCGAACTCATGATTAAGCGTGCTTGGCGAGAGTAGTACTAGGATGGGTGACCTCTGGGAAGTCCTCGTGTTGCACCCACCCTCTTTTTAGTCTAGAATCATGCAAATTAAGTGAAATCTTGTTTCTCAGCATAAATTTGCACTCAGAGATGGGATAATTGGAGCGAATATTCAAAGGGAGTAAAATTTAGGTGGAGCATTCACCACGAGCACCAATCATAAGTTCTTTTAAGAGCTCAGATTATTCGCGAACATAGAAGAGAGTATGTCTATGATCTTGCGACCCCCTTGGAATTCTTTGTCTGCGCCCCTTTTTTAGTCGTCAATTTTCTAATAGGACATTCTTGCGCTCAATATTGGCCTCTGAGTGAGACCTTTGGTGATAAATATAAAGGCGCATTTGGCGTTCTGGTGCGATCACACGGCACTCTTGCACGGATCCCATCGAACTCATGATTAAGCGTGCTTGGACGAGAGTAGTACTAGGATGGGTGACCTTTGGGAAGTCCTCGTGTTGCACTCACCCCTCTTTTTCCGTCTAGAATCATGCAAATTAAGTGAAATCTTGTTTCTCAGCATAAATTTGCACTCAGAGATGGGATAATTGGAGCGAATATTCAAAGGGAGTAAAATTTAGGTGGAGCATTCACCACGAGCACCAATACGCCAAGTTCTTTTAAGAGCTCAGTTATTCGGCGAACATAGAAGAGAGTATGTCTATGATCTGCGACCCCCTTGGAATTCTTTGTCTTGCGCCCCTTTTTCGTCGTCAATTTTCAAATAGGACATTACTGCGCTCAATATTGGCCTATGAGTGAGACCTTTGGTGATAAATATAAAGGCGCATTTGGCGTTCTGGTGCGATCACACGGCACTCTTGCAGGATCCCATCGAACTCATGATTAAGCGTGCTTGGCGAGAGTAGTACTAGGATGGGTGACCTCTGGGAAGTCCTCGTGTTGCACCCCACCCTCTTTTTAAGTCTAGAATCATGCAAATTAAATGAAATCTTGTTTCTCAGCATAAATTTGCACTCAGAGATGGGATAATTGGAGCGAATATTCAAAGGGAGTAAAATTTAGGTGGAGCATTCACCACAGTACCAATCATAAGTTCTTTTAAGAGCTCAGTTATTAGTGAACATAGAAGAGAGTATGTCTATGATCTTGCGACCCCCTTGGAATTCTTTGTCTGCGCCCTTTTTAGTCGTCAATTTTCTAATAGGACATTCTTGCGCTCAATATTGGCCTCTGGTGAGACCTTTGGTGATAAATATAAAGGCGCATTTGGCGTTCTGGTGCGATCACACCGGCACTCTTGCCGGATCCCATCGAACTCCTTGATTAAGCGTGCTTGGCGAGAGTAGTACTAGGATGGGTGACCCGCTGGGAAGTCCTCGTGCTGCACCCCACCCTTCTTTTCCGTCTAGAATCATGCAAATTAAATGAAATCTTGTTTCTCAGCGCAAATTTGCACTCAGAGATGGGATAATTGGAGCGAATATTCAAAGGGAGTAAAATTTAGGTGGAGCATTCACCACGAGCACCAATCATGCAAGTTCTTTTAAGAGCTCAGTTATTAGCGAACATAGAAGAGAGTATGTCTATGATCTTGCGACCCCCTTGGAATTCTTTGTCTTGCGCCCCTTTTTAAGTCGTCAATTTTCTAATAGGACATTCTTGCGCTCAATATTGGCCCTGAGTGAGACCTTTGGTGATAAATATAAAGGCGCATTTGGCGTTCTGGTGCGATCACACGGCACTCTTTGCCGGATCCCATCGAACTCCATGATTAAGCGTGCTTGGCGAGAGTAGTACTAGGATGGGTGACCTCTGGGAAGTCCTCGTGTTGCACCCCACCCTCTTTTTAGTCTAGAATCATGCAAATTAAATGAAATCTTGTTTCTCAGCGCAAATTTGCACTCAGAGATGGGATAATTGGAGCGAATATTCAAAGGGAGTAAAATTTAGGTGGAGCATTCACACGGCACCAATCATAAGTTCTTTTAAGAGCTCAGTTATTCGAACATAGAAGAGAGTATGTCTATGATCTGCGACCCCCTTGGAATTCTTTGTCTTGCGCCCTTTTTTAAATCGTCAATTTTCTAATAGGACATTCTTGCGCTCAATATTGGCCTCTGAGTGAGACCTTTGGTGATAAATATAAAGGCGCATTTGGCGTTCTGGTGCGATCACACCAGCCTTCTTGCCAGGATCCCATCGAACTCCATGATTAAGCGTGTTTGGGCAAGAGTAGTACTAGGATGGGTGACCTCCTGGGAAGTCCTCGTGTTGCACCCACCCTTCTTTTTCTGTCTAGAATCTTGCAAATTCGTGAAATCTTGTTTCTCAGCATAAATTTGCACTCAGAGATGGGATAATTGGAACGAATATTCAAAGGGAGTAAAATTTAGGTGGAGCATTCACACGAGCACCAATACATAAGTTCTTTTAAGAGCTCCATTATTCGGCGAACATAGAAGAGAGTATGTCTATGATGCGCGACCCCCCTTGGAATTCTTTGTGCCGCGCCCCTTTTTTCATCGTCAATTTTCTAATAGGACATTACTGCGCTCAATATTGGCCTAAGAGTGAGACCTTTGGTGATAAATATAAAGGGCGCATTTGACGTTCTGGTGCGATCACACCGGCACTCTTGCCGGATCCCATCAGAACTCCACAATTAAGCGTGCTTGGGCGAGAGTAGTACTAGGATGGGTGACCTCCTTGGAAGTCCTCGTGTTGCATCCCACCCTTCTTTTTACGTCTAGAATCATGCAAATTAAATGAAATCTTGTTTCTCAGCATAAATTTGCACTCAGAGATGGGATAATTGGAGCGAATATTCAAAGGGAGTAAAATTTAGGTGGAGCATTCACCACGAGCACCAATCATAAGTTCTTTTAAGAGCTCAGTTATTAGCGAACATAGAAGAGAGTATGTCTATGATCGCGACCCCCAGAATTCTTTGTCTTAGCGCCCCTTTTTAGTCGTCAATTTTCTAATAGGACATTACTGCGCTCAATATTGGCCTACGAGTGAGACCTTTGGTGATAAATATAAAGGGCGCATTTGTCGTTACGGGTGCGATCACACCAGCACTCTTGCCGGATCCCATCGAACTCATGATTAAGCGTGCTTGGCGAGAGTAGTACTAGGATGGGTGACCTCTGGGAAGTCCTCGTGTTGCACCCACCCTCTTTTTAAAGTCTAGAATCATGCAAATTAAGTGATCTTGTTTCTCAGCGCAAATTTGCACTCCGAGATGGGATAATTGGAACGAATATTCAAAGGGAGTAAAATTTAGGTGGAGCATTCACACGAGCACCAACATGCAAGTTCTTTTAAGAACTCAGATTATTAGCGAACATAGAAGAGAGTATGTACATGATCGCGACCCCCCTTGGAATTCTTTGTCTCGTGCCCCTTTTTTATTCGTCAACTTTCTAATAGGACATTACTGCGCTCAATATTGGCCTACGAGTGAGACCTTTGGTGATAAATATAAAGGGCGCATTTGGCGTTCTGGTGCGATCACACCAGCCTCTTGCCGGATCCCATCGAACTCCTGATTAAGCGTGCTTGGCGAGAGTAGTACTAGGATGGGTGACCTCTGGGAAGTCCTCGTGTTGCACCCCACCCTTCTTTTTAGTCTAGAATCATGCAAATTAAGTGAAATCTTGTTTCTCAGCATAAATTTGCACTCAGAGATGGGATAATTGGAGCGAATATTCAAAGGGAGTAAAATTTAGGTGGAGCATTCACCACGAGCACCAATCATAAGTTCTTTTAAGAGCTCAGTTATTGGCGAACATAGAAGAGTATGTCTATGATCTTGCGACCCCCTTGGAATTCTTTGTCTGCGCCCCTTTTTAGTCGTCAATTTTCTAATAGGACATTCTTGCTCAATATTGGCCTCTGAGTGAGACCTTTGGTGATAAATATAAAGGCGCATTTGGCGTTCTGGTGCGATCACACGGCACTCTTTGCAGGATCCCATCGAACTCCATGATTAAGCGTGCTTGGCGAGAGTAGTACTAGGATGGGTGACCTCTGGGAAGTCCTCGTGTTGCACCCCACCCTTCTTTTTAGTCTAGAATCATGCAAATTAAATGAAATCTTGTTTCTCAGCAATTTGCACTCAGAGATGGGATAATTGGAGCGAATATTCAAAGGGAGTAAAATTTAGGTGGAGCATTCACCACGAGCACCAATCACATAAGTTCTTTTAAGAGCTCAGTTATTAGTGAACATAGAAGAGAGTATGTCTATGATCACGCGACCCCCTTGGAATTCTTTGTGCGCGCCCCTTTTTAAATCGTCAATTTTCTAATAGGACATTCGTCAATTTTCTAATAGGA
>CM062367.1:33115320-33176072 GCA_031216115.1 Senna siamea | reverse complement strand
TTCTAATAGGACATTTTGGCTCAATTTTCTAATAAGGACATTCACTATGCTAGCTCCAATATTAACCTCTGGTGATACCTTTACGGTGATAAATATAAAAAGGGCGCATTTGGCGTTCTGGGTGCGATCTACCGGATCCATCGAACTCATGATTAAGCGCGCTTGGGCGAGAGTAGAAATAGGATGGGTGACCTCCTGGGAAGTCTTCTTGTTGCACCCCACCCCCCCTCTTTAAAGTCTAGAATCATGCAAATTAAGTAAATCTTGTTTCTCAGCATAAATTTGCACTCCGAGATGGGGTAATTGGAACGAATATTCAAAGGGAGTAAAATTTAGAAGGAGCATTCCACGATTACCAATACGCAAGTTCTTTTAAGAGCTCCGTTATTCGGCGAACATAGAAGAGAGTATGTCTATGATGCGTGACCCCCCTTGGAATTCTTTGTAACGCGCACCTTTTTTCGTCGTCAATTTTCTAATAGGACATTACTGCGCTCAATATTGGCGTACAAGTGAGACCTTTGGTGATAAATATAAAGGGCGCATTTGACGTTACGGGTGCGATCACACGGCACTCTTGCAGGATCCATCGAACTCCTTGATTAAGCGTGCTTGGCGAGAGTAGTACTAGGATGGGTGACCTCTGGGAAGTCCTCGTGTTGCACCCACCCTCTTTTTAAGTCTAGAATCATGCAAATTAGTGAAATCTTGTTTCTCAATGCAAATTTGCACTAGAGATGGGATAATTGGAATGAATATACAAAGGGAGTAAAATTTAGGTGGAGCATTCACCACAGTACCAATCATAAGTTCTTTTAAAACTCAGTTATTCGTGAACATAGAAGAGAGTATGTCTATGATGTGTGACCCCTTGGAATTCTTTGTGCCGCGCCCCTTTTTTAGTCCTCAATTTTCTAATAGGACATTACTGTGCTCAATATTGGCCTTCGAGTGAGACATTTTGTGATAAATATAAGGGGCGCATTTGACGTTCACAGATGCGATCACACAGCACTCTTGCCAGAGGATCCCATCGAACTCATGATTAAGCGTGCTTGGCGAGTAGTACTAGGATGGGTGACCTCTGGGAAGTCCTCGTGTTGCACCACCCCTCTTTTTCAGATCTAGAATCATGCAAATTAAGTGAAATCTTGTTTCTCAGCGCAAATTTGCACTCAGAGATGGGATAATTGGAGCGAATATTCAAAGGGAGTAAAATTTAGGTGGAGCATTCACCACGAGCACCAATCATAAGTTCTTTTAAGAGTTAGTTATTATTGAACATAGAAGAGTATGTCTATGGTGCGCGACCCCCCTTGGAATTCTTTGTGCCGCACCCATTTTTTCGTCGTCAATTTTCTAATAGGACATTACTGCGCTCAATATTGGCCTCTGAGTGAGACCTTTGGTGATAAATATAAAGGCGCATTTGGCGTTCTGGTGCGATCACACGGCACTCTGCCGGATCCCATCGAACGAACTCGCGATTAAGCGTGCTTGGCGAGAAGTAGTACTAGGATGGGTGACCTCTGGGAAGTCCTCGTGTTGCACACACCCTTCTTTTTAGTCTAGAATCATGCAAATTCGTGAAATCTTGTTTCTCAGCATAAATTTGCACTCAGAGATGGGATAATTGGGCGAATATTCAAAGGGAGTAAAATTTAGGTGGAGCATTCACACGAGTACCAATACATAAGTTCTTTTAAGAACTCAGTTATTCGGCGAACATAGAAGAGTATGTCTATGATCATGACCCCCTTGGAATTCTTTGTCTGCGCGCCCCTTTTTAGTCGTCAATTTTCTAATAGGACATTCTTGAGCTCAATATTGGCTCTGAGTGAGACCTTTGGTGATAAATATAAAGGCGCATTTGGCGTTACTGGTGCGATCACACCAGCCTTCTGCGGATCCCATCGAACTCATGATTAAGCGTGCTTGGCGAGAGTAGTACTAGGATGGGTGACCTCTGGGAAGTCCTCGTGTTGCACCCCACCCTCTTTTTAAAGTCTAGAATCATGCAAATTAAGTGAAATCTTGTTTCTCAGCATAAATTTGCACTCAGAGATGGGATAATTGGAGCGAATATTCAAAGGGAGTAAAATTTAGGTGGAGCATTCACACGAGTACCAATATAAGTTCTTTTAAGAGCTCAGTTATTCGGCCGAACATAGAAGAGTATGTCTATGATCATGCGACCCCTTGGAATTCTTTGTCTGCGCCCCTTTTTAAGTCGTCAATTTTCTAATAGGACATTCTTGCGCTCAATATTGGCCCTGAGTGAGACCTTTGGTGATAAATATAAAGGCGCATTTGACGTTCTAGGTGCGATCACTCCAGGCCTCTTGCCACCCAGGATCCCATCGAACTCCATTGATTAAAGCGTGCTTGGCGAGAGTAGTACTAGGATGGGTGACCTACTGGGAAGTCCTCGTGTTGCACCCACCCCTCTTTTTAGTCTAGAATCATGCAAATTAAATGAAGTACTGTTTCTCAACGCAAATTTGCACTCTGAGATGGGATAATTGGAACGAATATTCAAAGGGAGTAAAATTTAGGTGGAGCATTCACACGAGCACCAATCATGAAGTTCTTTTAAGAGCTCCGTTATTCGGCGAACATAGAAGAGAGTATGTCTATGATGTGCGACCCCCCTTGGAATTCTTTGTGCTGCGCCCCTTTTTTAGTCCTCAATTTTCTAATATGACATTACTGCGCTCAATATTGGCTCTGAGTGAGACCTTTGGTGATAAATATAAAGGCGCATTTGGCGTTCTGGTGCGATCACACGGCCTCTTGCCGGATCCCATCGAACTCACCGATTAAGCGTGCTTGGCGAGAGTAGTACTAGGATGGGTGACCTCCTGGGAAGTCCTCGTGTTGCACCCCACCCTTCTTTTTAAAGTCTAGAATCATGCAAATTAAATGAAATCTTTGTTTCTCCCAGCATAAATTTGCACTCGAGATGGGATAATTGGAGCGAATATTCAAAGGGAGTAAAATTTAGGTGGAGCATTCACCGCGAGCACCAATCGCAAGTTCTTTTAAGAGCTCAGTTATTCGGCGAACATAGAAGAGAGTATGTCTATGATCGCGACCCCCTTGGAATTCTTTGTCGCGCCCTTTTTAGTCGTCAATTTTCTAATAGGACATTCTGCGCTCAATATTGGCCTCTGAGTGAGACCTTTGGTGATAAATATAAAGGCGCATTTGGCGTTCTGCAGTGCGATCACACGGCAACATCTTGCCGCCAGGATCCCATCGAACTCATGATTAAGCGATGCTTGGCGAGAAGTAGTACTAGGATGGGTGACCTCTGGAGAATCCTCGTGTTGCACCCACCCTTCTTTTAGTCTAGAATCATGCAAATTAAATGAAATCTTGTTTCTCAGTATAAATTTGCACTCAGAGATGGGATAATTGGAGCGAATATTCAAAGGGAGTAAAATTTAGGTGGAGCATTCACACGAGCACCAATCATAAGTTCTTTTAAGAGCTCAGATTATTCGGCGAACATAGAAGAGAGTATGTCATGATCTTGCGACCCCCTTGGAATTCTTTGTGCGCCCCTTTTTAGTCGTCAATTTTCCTAATAGGACATTCTTGCGCTCAATATTGGCCCTCTGAGTGAGACCTTTGGTGATAAATATAAAAAGGGCGCATTTGGCGTTCTGGTGCGATCACACGGCACTCTTGCAGGATCCCATCGAACTCATGAGTTAAGCGTGCTTGGCGAGAGTAGTACTAGGATGGGTGACCTCCTGGGAAGTCCTCGTGTTGCACCCACCCTTCTTTTTTCGTCTAGAATCATGCAAATTAAATGAAATCTTGTTTCTCAGCATAAATTTGCACTCAGAGATGGGATAATTGGAGCGAATATTCAAAGGGAGTAAAATTTAGGTGGAGCATTCACCACGAGCACCAATACGCCAAGTTCTTTTAAGAGCTCAGTTATTCGTGAACATAGTAGAGAGTATGTCTATGATTATGACCCCCTTGGAATTCTTTGTGCCGCGCCCCTTTTTACACGTCAATTTTCTAATAGGACATTACTACGCTCAATATTGGCCCTACAGGTGAGACCTTTGGTGATAAATATAAAAGAGGCGCATTTGGCGTTGCAGATGCGATCACACCGGCACTCTTTGTTTTTGGATCCCATCGAACTCCATGATTAAGCGTGCTTGGCGAGAAGTAGTACTAGGATGGGTGACCTCTGGGAAGTCCTCGTGTTGCACCCCACCCTTCTTTTTAAAGTCTAGAATCATGCAAATTAGTGAAATCTTGTTTCTCAGCAAATTTGCACTCGAGATGGGATAATTGGAGCGAATATTCAAAAGGCGGAGTAAAATTTAGGTGGAGCATTCACCACGAGCACCAATCATAAGTTCTTTTAAGAGCTCAGTTATTCGTGAACATAGAAGAGTATGTCTATGATCTTGCGACCCCCTTGGAGATTCTTTGTCTGCGCCCCTTTTTAGTCGTCAATTTTCTAATAGGACATTCTTGCGCTCAATATTGGCCCTCTGAGTGAGACCTTTGGTGATAAATATAAAGAGGCGCATTTGGCGTTCTGAGGTGCGATCACACGGCACTCTTTGCCGGATCCCATCGAACTCATGCGATTAGCGTGCTTGGCGCGAGTAGTACTAGGATGGGTGACCTCTGGGAAGTCTCGTGTTGCACCCACCCTCTTTTTTAAAAGTCTAGAATCATGCAAATTAAATGAAATCTTGTTTCTCAGCATAAATTTGCACTCAGAGATGGGATAATTGGAGCGAATATTCAAAGGGAGTAAAATTTAGGTGGAGCATTCACCACGAGCACCAATCATAAGTTCTTTTAAAACTCAGTTATTCGGCGAACATAGAAGAAGTATGTCTATGATCACGTGACCCCCTTGGAATTCTTTGTGCGCCCCTTTTTAGTCGTCAATTTTCTAATAGGACATTCTTTGCTCAATATTGGCTCTGGTGAGACCTTTGGTGATAAATATAAAGGCGCATTTGGCGTTCTGGTGCGATCCACGGCCTTCTTTTTGCAGGATCCCATCGAACTCCATGATTAAGCGTGCATGGGCGGGAGTAGTACTAGGATGGGTGACCTGCTGGGAAATCTTCGTGTTGCACCCCACCCTTCTTTTTCCGTCTAGAATCATGCAAAATTAGTGAAATCTTGTTTCTCAGCATAAATTTGCACTCAGGATGGGATAATTGGAGCGAATATTCAAAGGGGAGTAAAATTTGGGTGGAGCATTCACTGAGCACCAATACATAAGTTCTTTTAAGAGCTCAGTTATTCGTGAACATAGAAGAGAGTATGTCTATGATGCGCTGACCCCCTTGGAATTCTTTGTCTGCGCCCGCTTTTTAGTCGTCAATTTTCTAATAGGACATTCTTGCGCTCAATATTGGCCCTACAGTGAGACCTTTGGTGATAAATATAAAGGAGCGCATTTGGCGTTCTGAGTGCGATCACACGGCACTACTTTGCCAGGATCCCATCGAACTCATGATTAAGCGTGCTTGGCGAGAGTAGTACTAGGATGGGTGACCTCTGGGAAGTCTCGTGTTGCACCCCACCCCTCTTTTTAGTCTAGAATCATGCAAATTAAATGAAATCTTGTTTCTCAGCATAAATTTGCACTCAGAGATGGGATAATTGGAGCGAATATTCAAAGGGAGTAAAATTTAGGTGGAGCATTCACCACGAGCACCAATACATAAGTTCTTTTAAGAGCTCAGATTATTCGGCGAACATAGAAGAGAGTATGTACTATGATGTGACCCTTGGAATTCTTTCTGCCGCGCCCCTTTTTTTGTCGTCAATTTTCTAATAGGACATTACTGCGCTCAATATTGGCCTACGAGTGAGACCTTTGGTGATAAATATAAAGGGCGCATTTAGCGTTCTGAGTGCGATCACACCCGACTCTTGCACCGGATCCCATCAGAACTCCGCAATTAAGCGAGCATGGGCGGGAGTAGTACTAGGATGGGTGACCTGCTGGGAAATCTTCGTGTTGCACCCCACCCTTCTTTTTCCGTCTAAAATCATGCAAATTAAATGAAATCTTGTTTCTCAGTGTAAATTTGCACTCAGAGATGGGATAATTGGAGCGAATATTCAAAGGGAGTAAAATTTAGGTGGAGCATTCACCACGAGCACCAATACATGAAGTTCTTTTAAGAACTCAGTTATTCGGCGAACATAGAAGAGAGTATGTCTATGATCACGCGACCCCCTTGGAATTCTTTGTCTGCGCCCCTTTTTTAAATCGTCAATTTTCTAATAGGACATTCTGCGCTCGAATATTGGCTACCCAGTGAGACCTTTGGTGATAAATATAAGGCGCATTTGGCGTGCGGTGCGATCACACGACTCTTGCGGATCCCATCGAACTCAGCGATTAGCGTGCTTGGCGAGAGTAGTACTAGGATGGGTGACCTCTGCAGGAAGTCCTCGTGTTGCACCCTGCTCTTTTTCAGTCTAGAATCATGCAAATTAAATGAAAGTCTTGTTTCTCAACGCAAATTTGCACTCAGAGATGGGATAATTGGAGCGAATATTCAAAGGGAGTAAAATTTAGGTGGAGCATTCACCACGAGCACCAATCATAAGTTCTTTTAAGAGCTCAGTTATTCGTGAACATAGAAGAGAGTATGTCTATGATCGCGACCCCCTTGGAATTCTTTGTCTGCGCCCCTTTTTAGTCGTCAATTTTCTAATAGGACATTCACTGCGCGCTCAATATTGGCCTCTGAGTGAGACCTTTGGTGATAAATATAAAGAGCGCGCATTTGACGTTCTGCAGTGCGATCACACCGGCCTCTTGCCAGGATCCCATCGAACTCACGCTGATTAAGCGTGCTTGAGGCGGAAAGTAGTACTAGGATGGGTGACCTCGCAGGAAATCTTAGTGTTGCACCCACCCCTCTTTTAAGTCTAGAATCATGCAAATTCGTGAAATCTTGTTTCTCATCGCAAATTTGCTCTCTGAGATGGGGTAATTGGATCGTATATTCTAAGGGAGTAAAATTTAGGTGGAGCATTCACCACGAGCACCAATCATAAGTTCTTTTAAAACTCAGATTATTCGTGAACATAGAAGAGTATGTCTATGATCTTGCGACCCCCTTCGATTTCTTTGTGCCGGTGCCCTTTTTTAGTCGTCAATTTTCTAATAGGACATTCTTGCGCTCAATATTGGCCTCTGGTGAGACCTTTGGCGATAAAAATAAAGGACGCATTTGACGTTACAGGTGCGATCACAGCAGCACTACTGCACCGGATCCCATCAGAACTCCGTAGTTAAGCGTGCTTGGGCGAGAGTAGTACTAGGATGGGTGACCTCTTGGGAAGTCTTGTGTTGCACCCCACCCCTCTTTTTCCGTCTAGAATCATGCAAATTAAATGAAGTCTTGTTTCTCAGCGCAAATTTGCACTCAGAGATGGGATAATTGGAGCGAATATTCAAAGGGAGTAAAATTTAGGTGGAGCATTCACCACGAGCACCAATACATAAGTTCTTTTAAAACTCAGATTATTATTCGGCAAACATAGAAGAGAGTATGTCTATGATCCGCGACCCCCCTTGGAATTCTTTGTGCCGCGCCCCTTTTTTAGTCGTCAATTTTCTAATAGGACATTACTGCGCTCAATATTGGCTCTGGTGAGACCTTTGGTGATAAATATAAAGGCGCATTTGGCGTTACTGGGTGCGATCACACGGCGCTCTTTGCAGGATCCCATCGAGAACTCTGTGATTAGCGTGCTTAGGCGAGAGTAGTACTAGGATGGGTGACCTTCTGGGAAGTCCTCGCGTTGCACCCACCCTTCTTTTTAGTCTAGAATCATGCAAATTCGTGAAATCTTGTTTCTCAGCATAAATTTGCACTCGAGATGGGATAATTGGAGCGAATATTCAAAGGGAGTAAAATTTAGGTGGAGCATTCACCACGAGCACCAATACCGAAGTTCTTTTAAGAGCTCAGTTATTCGGCGAACATAGAAGAAGTATGTCATGATCTGCGACCCCCTTGGAATTCTTTGTCTGCGCCCCTTTTTAGTCGTCAATTTTCTAATAGGACATTCTTGCGCTCAATATTGGCCCTCTGAGTGAGACCTTTGGTGATAAATATAAAGGCGCATTTGGCGTTCTGGTGCGATCACACCGACACTCTGCCGGGATCCCATCGAGCTCGCTTTGATTAAGTGTGCTTGGGCGAGAGTAGTACTTGGATGGGCGACCTCCTGAGAAGTCCTCGTGTTGCAACCCACCCCTCTTTTTTCGTCTAGAATCATGCAAATTCGTGAAATCTTGTTTCTCAGCGCAAAATTTGCACTCAGAGATGGGATAATTGGAGCAGATATTCAAAGGGAGTAAAATTTAGGTGGAGCATTCACCACGAGCACCAATCATAAGTTCTTTTAAGAGCTCTGTTATTCGACGAACATAGAAGAGAGTATGTCTATGATGCGTGACCTCCCTTGGAATTCTTTGTAACGCGCCCCTTTTTTGGTCGTCAATTTTCTAATAGGACATTACTGCGCTCAATATTGGCCTACGAGTGACACCTTTGGTGATAAATATAAAGGGCGCATTTGACATTACGGGTGCGATCACACCAGCACTCTTGCACCGGATCCCATCGGAGACTCATGCGATTAAGCGTGCTGGGCGAGAGTAGTACTAGGATGGGTGACCTCTGGGAAGTCCTCGTGTTGCACCCACCCTCTTTTTAGTCTAGAATCATGCAAATTCGTCTGATCTTGTTTCTCAGCATAAATTTGCACTCAGAGATGGGATAATTGGAGCGAATATTCAAAGGGAGTAAAATTTAGAGTGGAGCATTCACCACGAGCACCAATCATAAGATTCTTTTAAGAGCTCAGTTATTCGAACATAGAAGAGAGTATGTCTATGATCTTGCGACCCAGCTGGAATTCTTTGTGCCACGCCCCTTTTGTCGTCGTCAATTTTCAAATAGGACACTACTGCGCTCAATATTGGCCTACGAGTGAGACCTTTGGTGATAAATATAAAGGGCGCATTTGGCGTTCTGGTGCGATCACACAGCCTCTTGCCAGGATCCCATCAATTAGAACTCCGATTAAGCGTGTTTGAGCGAGAGTAGTACTAGGATGGGTGACCTCTGGGAAGTCCTCGTGTTGCACCCACCCTTCTTTTCCGTCTAGAATCATGCAAATTCGTGAAATCTTGTTTCTCAGCATAAATTTGCACTCAGAGATGGGATAATTGGAGCGAATATTCAAAGGGAGTAAAATTTAGGTGGAGCATTCACCACGAGCACCAATCATAAGTTCTTTTAAGAGCTCAGTTATTGAACATAGAAGAGAGTATGTCTATGATCTTGCGACCCCCCTTGGAATTCTTTGTGCCGCGCCCCTTTTTTCGTCGTCAATTTTCTAATAGGACATTACTGCGCTCAATATTGCCCTACGAGTGAGACCTTTGGTGATAAATATAAATAGCGCATTTGACGTTACGGGTGCGATCACACCCGGCCTCTTGGCGGATCCCATCGAACTCATTGATTAAGCGTGCTTTAGGCGAGAGTAGTACTAGGATGGGTGACCTCTGGGAAGTCCTCGTGTTGCACCCACCCTTCTTTTTAGTCTAGAATCATGCAAATTAAATGAAATCTTGTTTCTCAGCATAAATTTGCACTCAGAGATGGGATAATTGGAACGAATATTCAAAGGGAGTCAAATTTAGGTTAAGCATTCACACGAGCACCAATCGCAAGTTCTTTTAAGGCTCAGTTATTCGGCGAACATAGAAGAGAGTAATAATACATGATCTTGTGACCCCCACTTGGAATTCTTTGTGTGCGCCCCTTTTTAGTAAATCAATTTTCTAATAGGACATTCTTTGCGCTCAATATTGGCCTACTGAGTGAGACCTTTGGTGATAAATATAAAGGCGCATTTGGCGTTGCAGGAATGCGATCACTCAACCTTCTTGCAGGATCCCATCGAACTCGCGTAGTTAAGCGTGCTTGGCGAGAGTAGTACTAGGATGGGTGACCTCTGAGAAGTCCTCGTGTTGCACCCACCCACTCTTTTTTAAGTCTAGAATCATGCAAAATCGTAGAGTACTGTTTCTCAACATAAATTTGCACTCTGAGATGGGATAATTTGAACAAATATTCAAAGGGATAAAAATTTAGGTAGAGCATTCACACGAGCACCAATCATAAGTTCTTTTAAGAGCTCAGATTATTCGTGAACATAGAAGAGAGTATGTCTATGATCTTAGCGACCCCCTTGGAATTCTTTGTCTGTAGCGCCCCTTTTTTAGTGCGTCAATTTTCTAATAGGGACATTCTTTGCGCTCAATATTGGCTCTGGTGAGACCTTTGGTGATAAATATAAAGAGCGCATTTGACGTTACTGATGCGATCACACGGCTATTCTGCCATTGGGATCCCATCGAACTCCATGATTAAGCGTGCTTGGCGAGAGTAGTACTAGGATGGGTGACCTCCTGGGAAGGAAGTCCTCGTGTTGCACCCACCCTTCTTTTTAGTCTAGAATCATGCAAATTCGTGAAATCTTGTTTCTCAGCATAAATTTGCACTCAGAGATGGGATAATTGGAGCGAATATTCAAAGGGAGTAAAATTTAGGTGGAGCATTCACCACGAGCACCAATCATAAGTTCTTTTAAGAGATCCGTTATTCGAACATAGAAGAGAGTATGTCTATGATGCGCGACCGCCGTTGGAATTCTTTGTAACGCGCCCCTTTTTTCGTCGTCAATTTTCTAATAGGACATTACTGCGCTAAATATTGGCCTACGAGTGAGACCTTTGGTGATAAATATAAAGGGCGCATTTGGCGTTCTGGTGCGATCACACGGCACTCTTGCACGGATCCCATCGAACTCCTTGATTAAGCGTGCTTGGGCGAGTAGTATTAGGATGGGTGACCTCGTGGGAAGTCCTCGTGTTGCACCCCACCCTTCTTTTTTCGTCTAGAATCATGCAAATTCGTGCAGTACTGTTTCTCAACAGAAATTTGCACTCCGAGAGATGGGATAATTGGAGCGAATATTCAAAGGGAGTAAAATTTAGGTGGAGCATTCACACGAGCACCAATCATGAAGTTCTTTTAAGAGCTCAGATTATTAAGCGAACATAGAAGAGAGTATGTCTATGATGTGCGACCCCCCTTGGAATTCTTTGTCTTGCGCCCTTTTTAGTCGTCAATTTTCTAATAGGACATTCTTTGCGCTCAATATTGGCCTCTGAGTGAGACCTTTGGTGATAAATATAAAGAAGCGCATTTGGCGTTCTGGGTGCGATCACACGGCCTCTCTTGCCGGATCCCATCGAACTCATGATTAAGCGTGCTTGGCGAGAGTAGTACTATGATGGGTGACCTCTTGGGAAGTCCTCGTGTTGCACCCCACCCTCTTTTTAGTCTAGAATCATGCAAATTCGTGAAATCTTTGTTTCTCAGCGCAAATTTGCACTCAGAGATGGGATAATTGGAGCGAATATTCAAAGGGAGTAAAATTTAGGTGGAGCATTCACACGAGCACCAATACATAAGTTCTTTTAAGACTCAGTTATTCGAACATAGAAGAGAGTATGTCTATGATGTGACCCCCTTGGAATTCTTTGTGCGCCCCTTTTTAGTCGTCAATTTTCTAATAGGACATTCTTTGCGCTCAATATTGGCTCTGAGTGAGACCTTTGGTGATAAATATAAAGGCGCATTTGGCGTTCTGAGTGCGATCACACGGCACTCTTTGCCGGATCCCATCGAACTCATGATTAAGCGTGCTTGGCGAGAGTAGTACTAGGATGGGTGACCTCTTGGGAAGTCCTCGTGTTGCACCCCACCCTTCTTTTTCAGTCTAGAATCATGCAAATTCGTGAAGTCTTGTTTCTCCAGCATAAATTTGCACTCAGAGATGGGATAATTGGAGCGAATATTCAAAGGGAGTAAAATTTAGGTGGAGCATTCACGAGCACCAATCATAAGTTCTTTTAAGAGCTCGATTATTCGTGAACATAGAAGAGTATGTCTATGATCACGCGACCTTGGAATTCTTTGTCTTGCGCCCCTTTTTAGTCGTCAATTTTCTAATAGGACATTCTTGCGCTCAATATTGGCCTCTGAGTGAGACCTTTGGTGATAAATATAAAGAGGCGCATTTGGCGTTCTGGTGCGATCACACGGCACTCTTGCCGGATCCCATCGAACTCCACTTGATTAAGCGTGTTTGGCGAGAGTAGTACTAGGATGGGTGACCTCTGGGAAGTCCTCGTGTTGCACCCCACCCCTCTTTTTAGTCTAGAATCATGCAAATTAAATGAAATCTTGTTTCTCAGCATAAATTTGCACTCAGAGATGGGATAATTGGAGCGAATATTCAAAGGGAGTAAAATTTAGGTGGAGCATTCACCACGAGCACCAATACATAAGTTCTTTTAAGAGCTCAGTTATTCGTGAACATAGAAGAGAGTATATACTATGATCGACCCCCTTGGAATTCTTTGTGCAGCGCCCCTTTTTGGTAAAGTCGTCAATTTTCTAATAGGACATTCTTGCGCTCAATATTGGCCTCTGGTGAGACCTTTGGTGATAAATATAAAAGCGCATTTGGCGTTCTGGTGCGATCACACGGCACTCTTGCCGGATCCCATCGAACTCATGATTAAGCGTGCTTGGCGAAGTAGTACTAGGATGGGTGACCTCCTGGGAAGTCCTCGTGTTGCACCCACCCTTCTTTTTAGTCTAGAATCATGCAAATTAGTGAAATCTTGTTTCTCAGCATAAATTTGCACTCAGAGATGGGATAATTGGAGCGAATATTCAAAGGGAGTAAAATTTAGGTGGAGCATTCACCACGAGCACCAATCATAAGTTCTTTTAAGAGCTCAGTTATTCGTGAACATAGAAGAGAGTATGTACATGATCACGCGACCCCCTTGGAATTCTTTGTGCGCCCCTTTTTAGTCGTCAATTTTCTAATAGGACATTCTTTGCGCTCAATATTGGCTCTGAGTGAGACCTTTGGTGATAAATATAAAGGCGCATTTGGCGTTCTGGTGCGATCACACGGCACTCTTGCCGGATCCCATCGAACTCCATGATTAAGCGTGCTTGGCGAGTAGTACTAGGATGGGTGACCTCTGGGAAGTCCTCGTGTTGCACCCACCCTTCTTTTTCGTCTAGAATCATGCAAATTAAATGTCTTGTTTCTCAGCATAAATTTGCACTCAGAGATGGGATAATTGGAGCGAATATTCAAAGGGAGTAAAATTTAGGTGGAGCATTCACACGAGCACCAATCATGAAGTTCTTTTAAGAGCTCAGATTATTCGAAGAACATAGAAGAGTATGTCTATGATCTGCGACCCCCTTGGAATTCTTTGTGCGCGCCCCTTTTTAGTGCGTCAATTTTCTAATAGGACATTCTTGCGCTCAATATTGGCCTACAGTGAGACCTTTGGTGATAAATATAAAGGCGCATTTGGCGTTACGGGTGCGATCACATGACGGCTTTGACTCTTGCCGGATCCATCGAGAACTCCGCTGATTAAGCGTGCTTGGCGAGAGTAGTACTAGGATGGGTGACCTCTGGGGCGAGAATCTTAGTGTTGCACCCGCTCTTCTTTAAGTCTAGAATCATGCAAATTAAGTAAATCCGAAGTCTTGTTTCTCATGCATAAATTTGCACTCAGAGATGGGATAATTGGAGCGAATATTCAAAGGGAGTAAAATTTAGGTGGAGCATTCACCACGAGCACCAATCATAAGTTCTTTTAAACTCAGTTATTGGCGAACATAGAAGAGTATGTCTATGATCTGCGACCCCCTTGGAATTCTTTGTCTGCGCCCCTTTTTAGTCGTCAATTTTCTAATAGGACATTCTTTGCGCTCAATATTGGCCCTCTGAGTGAGACCTTTGGTGATAAATATAAAGGCGCATTTGGCGTTCTGGTGCGATCACACGGCACTTCTTTGCCGGATCCATCGAACTCATTGATTAAGCGTGCTTGGCGAGAGTAGTACTAGGATGGGTGACCTCTGGGAAGTCCTCGTGTTGCACCCACCCTCTTTTTAGTCTAGAATCATGCAAATTAAGTGAAATCTTGTTTCTCAGCGCAAATTTGCACTCAGAGATGGGATAATTGGAGCGAATATTCAAAGGGAGTAAAATTTAGGTGGAGCATTCACCACGAGCACCAATACATAAGTTCTTTTAAGAGCTCAGTTATTCGTTGAACATAGAAGAGAGTATGTACATGATCTGCGACCCCATTGGAATTCTTTGTGGCGCCCTTTTTAGTCGTCAATTTTCTAATAGGACATTCTTGCGCTCAATATTGGCCTCTAGTGAGACCTTTGGTGATAAATATAAAAGCGCATTTGGCGTTCTGGTGCGATCACACGGCCTCTTGCCGGATCCCATCGAACTCATGATTAAGCGTGCTTGGCGAGTAGTACTAGGATGGGTGACCTCTGGGAAGTCCTCGTGTTGCACCCCACCCTTCTTTTTCGTCTAGAATCATGCAAATTATTGAAATCTTGTTTCTCAGCATAAATTTGCACTCAGAGATGGGATAATTGGAGCGAATATTCAAGGGAGTAAAATTTAGGTGGAGCATTCACCACGAGCACCAATCATAAGTTCTTTTAAGAGCTCAGTTATTAGGCCCGAACATAGAAGAGAGTATGTCTATGATCTGCGACCCCCTTGGAAATCTTTGGGCCGCGCCCCTTTTTAGTCGTCAATTTTCTAATAGGACATTACTGCGCTCAATATTGGCCCTACAGTGAGACCTTTGGTGATAAATATAAAGGCGCATTTGGCGTTCTGGGTGCGATCACACCCGGCACTCTTGCAGGATCCCATCAGAACTCTTTAGTTAAGCGTGGTTGGTCGAGAGTAGTACTAGGATGGGTGACCTCCTGGGAAGTCCTCGTGTTGCACTCCACCCTTCTTTTTTCGTCTAGAATCATGCAAATTAAGTGAAATCTTGTTTCTCAGCGTAAAATTGCACTCGGAGATGGGATAGTTGGAACGAATATTCAAGGGGAGTAAAATTTAGGTGGAGCATTCACCACGAGCACCAATCACATAAGTTCTTTTAAGAGCTCAGTTATTCGTGAACATAGAAGAGAGTATGTCTATGATCTTGCGACCCCCTTGGAATTCTTTGTCTGTGCGCCCCTTTTTAGTCGTCAATTTTCTAATAGGACATTCTTTGCGCTCAATATTGGCCTACGAGTGAGACCTTTGGTGATAAATATAAAAGGCGCATTTGATGTTACGGGTGCGATCACACCAGCACTACTTTGCGGATCCCATCGAACTCATGATTAAGCGTGCTTGGCGAGAGTAGTACTAGGATGGGTGACCTCTGGGAAGTCCTCGTGTTGCACCCCACCCTCTTTTTAGTCTAGAATCATGCAAATTAAGTAGAAGTCTTGTTTCTCAGCATAAATTTGCACTCGAGATGGGATAATTGGAGCGAATATTCAAGGGAGTAAAATTTAGGTGGAGCATTCACCACGAGCACCAATCATGAAGTTCTTTTAAGAGCTCAGTTATTATTGAACATAGAAGAGAGTATGTCTATGATGCGCGACCCCCCTTGGAATTCTTTGTACCGCGCCCCTTTTGTAGTCGTCAATTTTCTAATAGGACATTATTGCGCTCAATATTGGCCTACGAGTGAGACCTTTGGCGATAAATATAAAGGGCGCATTTGACGTTACGGGTGCGATCACACCAGCCTACTTTGCCGGATCCCATCGAACTCATGATTAAGCGTGCTTGGCGAGAGTAGTACTAGGATGGGTGACCTCTGGGAAGTCCTCGTGTTGCACCCACCCTTCTTTTTAGTCTAGAATCATGCAAATTCGTATGAATCTTTGTTTCTCAGCGCTAAATTTGCACTCAGAGATGGGATAATTGGAGCGAATATTCAAAGGGAGTAAAATTTAGGTGGAGCATTCACCACGAGCACCAATCAAAGTTCTTTTAAGAGCTCAGTTATTCGTGAACATAGAAGAGAGTATGTACTATGATCTTGCGACCCCTTTGGAATTCTTTGTGCGCGCCCTTTTTTAGTCGTCAATTTTCTAATAGGACATTCTTGCGCTCAATATTGGCTACAGTGAGACCTTTGGTGATAAATATAAAGGCGCATTTGGCGTTGCAGGTGCGATCACACCGGCACTCTTGCCAGGATCCCATCGAACTCATGATTAGCGTGCTTGGCGAAGTAGTACTAGGATGGGTGACCTCTGGGAAGTCTCGTGTTGCACCCCACCCTCTTTTTAGTCTAGAATCATGCAAATTCGTGAAATCTTGTTTCTCAGCATAAATTTGCACTCAGAGATGGGATAATTGGAGCGAATATTCAAGGGAGTAAATTTAGGTGGAGCATTCACCACGAGCACCAATCATAAGTTCTTTTAAGAGCTCTTTTATTCGGCGAACATAGAAGAGAGTATGTCTATGATGCACGACCCCACTTGGAATTCTGTGTGCCGCGCCCCTTTTATCGTCGTCGATTTTCTAATAAGACATTACTGCGCTCAATATTGGCCTACGAGTGAGGCCTTTGGTGATAAATATAAAGGGCGCATTTGGCGTTACGGGTGCGATCACACCGGCACTCTTGCCGGATCCCATCGAACTCCATGATTAAGCGTGCTTGGGCGAGAGTAGTACTAGGATGGGTGACCTCTTGGGAAGTCCTCGTGTTGCACCTCACCCTTCTTTTTAGTCTAGAATCATGCAAATTAAGTGAAATCTTGTTTCTCATGCATAAATTTGCACTCCGAGATGGGATAATTGGAACGAATATTCAAAGGGAGTAAAATTTAGGTGGAGCATTCACACGAGCACCAATACGCAAGTTCTTTTAAGAGCTCCTTTATTCGGCGAACATAGAAGAGAGAATGTCTATGATACGCGACCCCCCTTGGAATTCTTTGTGCCGCGCCCCTTTTTTAGTCGTCAATTTTCTAATAGAACATTACTGCGCTCAATATTGGCCTACGAGTGAGACCTTTGGTGATAAAAATAAAGGGCGCATTTGGCTTTACGGGTGCGATCACACCCGGCACTCTTGCAGGATCCCATCGAACTCCATGATTAAGCGTGCTTGGCGAGTAGTACTAGGATGGGTGACCTCTGGGAAGTCCTCGTGTTGCACCCACCCTTCTTTTTAGTCTAGAATCATGCAAATTAAGTGAAGTCTTTGTTTCTCAGCATAAATTTGCACTCAGAGATGGGATAATTGGAGCGAATATTCAAGGGAGTAAAATTTAGGTGGAGCATTCACCACGAGCACCAATCATAAGTTCTTTTAAGAGCTCAGTTATTCGGCGAACATAGAAGAGAGTATGTCTATGATCTGCGACCCCCTTGGAATTCTTTGTCTGCGCCCCTTTTTAGTCGTCAATTTTCTAATAGGACATTCTTGGCTCAATATTGGCCCTCTACGAGTGAGACCTTTGGTGATAAATATAAAGGCGCATTTGGCGTTACTGGTGCGATCACACGGCGCTCTTGCGGATCCCATCGAACTCATGATTAAGCGTGCTTGGCGAGAGTAGTACTAGGATGGGTGACCTCTGGGAAGTCCTCGTGTTGCACCCACCCTCTTTTTTAGTCTAGAATCATGCAAATTCGTGAAATCTTGTTTCTCAGCATAAATTTGCACTCGAGATGGGATAATTGGAGCGAATATTCAAAGGGAGTAAAATTTAGGTGGAGCATTCACCACGAGCACCAATACGCGAAGTTCTTTTAAAGCTCAGTTATTCGGCGAACATAGAAGAGAGTATGTCTATGATCTTGCGACCCCCCTTGGAATTCTTTGTGCTGCGCCCTTTTTTTCGTCGTCAATTTTCTAATAGGACATCACTGCGCTCAATATTGGCCTGCGAGTGAGACCTTTGGTGATAAATATAAAGGACGCATTTGACATTACGGGTGCGACCACACGGCACTCTTTTGCAGGATCCCATCGAACTCATGATTAAAGCGTGCTTGGCGAGTAGTACTAGGATGGGTGACCTCCTGGGAAGTCCTCGTGTTGCACCCCACCCTTCTTTTTACGTCTAGAATCACGCAAATTAGTGAAATCTTGTTTCTCCAGCATAAATTTGCACTCAGAGATGGGATAATTGGAGCGAATATTCAAAGGGAGTAAAATTTAGGTGGAGCATTCACCACGAGCACCAATACATAAGTTCTTTTAAGAGCTCAGTTATTCGCGAACATAGAAGAGAGTATGTCTATGATCTGCGACCCCCTTGGAATTCTTTGTCTGCGCCCCTTTTTAGTCATCAATTTTCCAATAGGACATTACTGCGCTCAATATTGGCCTTACAGTGAGACCTTTGGTGATAAATATAAGGGGCGCATATGACGTTACGGTTGCGATCACACCAGCTCTTGCCGGATCCCATCGAACTCATGATTAAGCGTGCTTGGGCGAGAGTAGTACTAGGATGGGTGACCTCCTGGGAAGTCCTCGTGTTGCACCCCACCTCTCTTTTTCTGTCTAGAATCATGCAAATTAAATGAAATCTTGTTTCTCAGCATAAATTTGCACTCAGAGATGGGATAATTGGAGCGAATATTCAAAGGGAGTAAAATTTAGGTGGAGCATTCACCACGAGCACCATCATAAGTTCTTTTAAGAGCTCCGTTATTCGGCGAACATAGAAGAGAGAATGTCTATGATGCGCGACCCCCCTTGGAATTCTTTGTGCCGCGCCCCTTTTTTAGTCGTCAATTTTCTAATAGGACATTACTGCGCTCAATATTGGCCTACGAGTGAGACCTTTGGTGATAAATATAAAGGCGCATTTGGCGTTCTGAGTGCGATCACACTGACCTCTTTATGGATCCCATCGAACTCACGCGATTAAGCGTGCTTGGCGAGAGTAGTACTAGGATGGGTGACCTCCTGGGAAGTCCTCGTGTTGCACCCACCCTTCTTTTAGTCTAGAATCATGCAAATTAAATGAAATCTTGTTTCTCAGCATAAATTTGCACTCAGAGATGGGATAATTAGAACGAATATCCAAAGGGAGTAAAATTTAGGTGGAGCATTCACACGAGCACCAATACCCAAGTTCTTTTGAGAGCTCAGTTATTAGTGAACATAGAAGAGAGTATGTCTATGATGCGACCCCCTTGGAATTCTTTGTGTGCGCCCCTTTTTTAAGTCGTCAATTTTCTAATAGGACATTCTTGCGCTCAATATTGGCCTGGTGAGACCTTTGGTGATAAATATAAAGGCGCATTTGGCGTTGCAGATGCGATCACACCAGCACTCTTGCAGGATCCCATCGAACTCCATGATTAAGCGTGCTTGGCGAGAGTAGTACTAGGATGGGTGACCTCTGGGAAGTCCTCGTGTTGCACCCCACCCTCTTTTTAGTCTAGAATCATGCAAATTAAATGAAATCTTGTTTCTCAGCATAAATTTGCACTCAGAGATGGGATAATTGGAGCGAATATTCAAAGGGAGTAAAATTTAGGTGGAGCATTCACCACGAGCACCAATACATAAGTTCTTTTAAGAGCTCCGTTATTAAGGCGAACATAGAAGAGAGTATGTCTATGATCGCGACCCCCTTGGAATTCTTTGTGCGCCCCTTTTTTAAATCGTCAATTTTCTAATAGGACATTCTTGCGCTCAATATTGGCCCTCTGAGTGAGACCTTTGGTGATAAATATAAAGGCGCATTTGGCGTTCTGGTGCGATCACACGGCACTCTTGCAGGATCCCATCGAACTCATTGATTAAGCGTGCTTGGGCGAGTAGTAGTACTAGGATGGGTGACCTCTGGGAAGTCCTCGTGTTGCACCCCACCCTCTTTTTAGTCTAGAATCATGCAAATTCGTGAAATCTTGTTTCTCAGCATAAATTTGCACTCAGAGATGGGATAATTGGAGCGAATATTCAAAGGGAGTAAAATTTAGGTGGAGCATTCACCACGAGCACCAATACATAAGTTCTTTTAAGAGCTCAGTTATTCGGAGCGAACATAGAAGAGAGTATGTCTATGATCTTGCGACCCCCTTGGAATTCTTTGTCTGCGCCCCTTTTTAGTCGTCAATTTTCTAATAGGACATTCTTGCGCTCAATATTGGCCTCTGAGTGAGACCTTTGGTGATAAATATAAAGGCGCATTTGGCGTTCTGAGTGCGATCACACCAGGCCTACACTGCAGGATCCCATCGAACTCGCTCCTTGATTAAGCGTGCTTGAGGCGAGAGTAGTACTAGGATGGGTGACCTCTGGGAAGTCCTCGTGTTGCACCCACCCCTCTTTTTAAAGTCTAGAATCATGCAAATTAAATGAAATCTTGTTTCTCAGCATAAATTTGCACTCAGAGATGGGATAATTGGAGCGAATATTCAAGGGAGTAAAATTTAGGTGGAGCATTCACACACGAGCACCAATCTGAAGTTCTTTTAAGAGCTCCGTTATTCGGCGAACATAGAAGAGAGTATGTCTATGGTGCGCAACCCCCCTTGGAATTCTTTGTCTCGCGCCCCTTTTTTCGTCAATTTTCTAATAGGACATTCTTGCGCTCAATATTGGCTGAGTGAGACCTTTGGTGATAAATATAAAGGCGCATTTGGCGTTCTGGGTGCGATCACACGGCACTCTTGCCGGATCCCATCGAACTCATGATTAAGCGTGCTTGGCGAGAGTAGTACTAGGATGGGTGACCTCTGGGAAGTCCTCGTGTTGCACCCACCGCTTTCTTTTCGTCTAGAATCATGCAAATTAAATGAAATCTTGTTTCTCAGCATAAATTTGCACTCAGAGATGGGATAATTGGAGCGAATATTCAAAGGGAGTAAAATTTAGGTGGAGCATTCACCACGAGCACCCAATCATAAGTTCTTTTAAGAGCTCAGTTATTCGTGAACAGAGAAGAGAGTATGTCTAGGATGCGCGACCCCCTTGGAATTCTTTCTGCCGCGCCCCTTTTTTAGTCGTCAATTTTCTAATAGGACATTACTGCGCTCAATATTGGCCTACGAGTGAGACCTTTGGTGATAAATATAAAGGGCGCATTTGGCGTTACGGGTGCGATCACACGGCACTCTTGCAGGATCCCATCGAACTCGCGATTAAGCGTGCTTGGCGAGAGTAGTACTAGGATGGGTGACCTCCTGGGAAGTCCTCGTGTTGCACCCCACCCTTCTTTTTCTGTCTAGAATCATGCAAATTAAGTGAAATCTTTGTTTCTCAGCATAAATTTGCACTCGAGATGGGATAATTGGAGCGAATATTCAAAGGGAGTAAAATTTAGGTGGAGCATTCACACGAGCACCAATACATAAGTTCTTTTAAGAGCTCCGTTATTCGGCGAACATAGAAGAGAGTATGTCTATGATGCGCGACCCCCCTTGGAATTCTTTGTGCCGCGCCCCTTTTTAGTCGTCAATTTTCTAATAGGACATTACTGCGCTCAATATTGGCTCTGAGTGAGACCTTTGGTGATAAATATAAAGCGCATTTGGCGTTACTGGTGCGATCACACGGCACTCTTGCCGGATCCCATCGAACTCCATGATTAAAGCGTGCTTGGGCGAGTAGTACTAGGATGGGTGACCTCTGGGAAGTCCTCGTGTTGCACCCACCTCTTTTTCAGTCTAGAATCATGCAAATTCGTAGAAATCTTGTTTCTCAGCATAAATTTGCACTCAGAGATGGGATAATTGGAGCGAATATTCAAAGGGAGTAAAATTTGGGTGGAGCATTCACCACGAGCACCAATACATAAGTTCTTTTAAGAGCTCAGTTATTCGTGAACATAGAAGAGAGTATGTCTATGATCTGTGACCCCCTTGGAATTCTTTGTGCGCCCCTTTTTAGTCGTCAATTTTCTAATAGGACATTCTTGCGCTCAATATTGGCCTCACAGTGAGACCTTTGGTGATAAATATAAAGGCGCATTTGGCGTTCTGGTGCGATCACACGGCACTCTTGCATCGGATCCCATCGAACTCATGATTAAGCGTGCTTGGCGAGTAGTACTAGGATGGGTGACCTCTGGGAAGTCCTCGTGTTGCACCCCACCCCTCTTTTTAGTCTAGAATCATGCAAATTCGTGAAATCTTGTTTCTCAGCGTAAATTTGCACTCAGAGATGGGATAATTGGAGCGAATATTCAAAGGGAGTAAAATTTAGGTGGAGCATTCACCACGAGCACCAATCATAAGTTCTTTTAAGAGCTCAGTTATTCGAACATAGAAGAGAGTATGTCTATGATCGACCCCTTTGGAATTCTTTGTGCGCCCCTTTTTAAATCGTCAATTTTCTAATAGGACATTCTTGCGCTCAATATTGGCCTCTGAGTGAGACCTTTGGTGATAAATATAAAGAGCGCATTTGGCGTTCTGGTGCGATCACACGGCACTCTTGCCGGATCCCATCGAACTCATGCGATTAAGCGTGCTTGAAGCGAGAGTAGTACTAGGATGGGTGACCTCTGGGAAGTCCTCGTGTTGCACCCACCCTCTTTTTAGTCTAGAATCATGCAAATTCGTGAAATCTTGTTTCTCAGCATAAATTTGCACTCAGAGATGGGATAATTGGAGACGAATATTCAAGGGAGTAAAATTTAGGTGGAGCATTCTACGAGCACCAATCATAAGTTCTTTTAAGAGCTCAGATTATTCGTGAACATTGAAGAGAGTATGTCAATGATGTCCCCATGGAATTCTTTGTGCTGCGCCCCTTTTTTCGTCGTCAATTTTCTAATAGGACATTACTGCCTCAATATTGGCTCTGCAGTGAGACCTTTGGTGATAAATATAAAGGCGCATTTGGCGTTACGGTGCGATCACACCGGCACTCTTGCCGGATCCCATCGAACTCATGATTAAGCGTGCTTGGCGAGAGTAGTACTAGGATGGGTGACCTCTGGGAAGTCCTCGTGTTGCACCCCACCCCTCTTTTTAGTCTAGAATCATGCAAATTAAGTGAAATCTTGTTTCTCAACGCAAATTTGCACTCCGAGATGGGATAATTGGAACGAATATTCAAAGGGAGTAAAATTTAGGTGGAGCATTCACACGAGCACCAATCGCAAGTTCTTTTAAAACTCAGTTATTCGTGAACATAGAAGAGAGTATGTCTATGATCTGTGACCCCCTTGGAATTCTTTGTGCGCCCTTTTTAGTCGTCAATTTTCTAATAGGACATTCTGCGCTCAATATTGGCCTCTGAGTGAGACCTTTGGTGATAAATATAAAGAGCGCATTTGGCGTTCTGGTGCGATCACACGGCCTCTTTGCAGGATCCCATCGGAACTCCATGATTAAGCGTGCTTGGCGAGAGTAGTACTAGGATGGGTGACCTCTGGGAAGTCCTCGTGTTGCACCCCACCCTCTTTTTAGTCTAGAATCATGCAAATTCGTAGAGTACTGTTTCTCAACGCAAATTTTCACTCCGAGATGGGATAATTGGAACGAATATTCAAAGGGAGTAATATTTAGGTGGAGCATTCACACAAGAACCAATACGCAAGTTCTTTTAAGAGCTCCATTATTCGGCGAACATAGAAGAGAGTATGTCTATAATGCGTGACCCCCCTTGGAGTTCTTTGTCCCGCGCCCCTGTTTCCGTCGTCAATTTTCTAATAGGACATTCTTGCGCTCAATATTGGCCTCTGGTGAGACCTTTGGTGATAAATATAAAGGCGCATTTGGCGTTCTGGGTGCGATCACACGGCCTCTTTGCAGGATCCCATCGAGAACTCATTGATTAAGCGTGCTTGGCGAGAGTAGTACTAGGATGGGTGACCTCTGGGAAGTCCTCGTGTTGCACCCCACCCCTCTTTTTAGTCTAGAATCATGCAAATTCGTGAAATCTTGTTTCTCAGCATAAATTTGCACTCAGAGATGGGATAATTGGAGCGAATATTCAAAGGGAGTAAAATTTAGGTGGAGCATTCACCACGAGCACCAATCATAAGTTCTTTTAAGAGCTCAGATTATTCGGCGAACATAGAAGAGAGTATGTCTATGATCACGCGACCCCTTGGAATTCTTTGTGCGCCCCTTTTTTAGTCGTCAATTTTCTAATAGGACATTCTTGCGCTCAATATTGGCCTCTGAGTGAGACCTTTGGTGATAAATATAAAGAGGCGCATTTGGCGTTTGCAGTGCGATCACACGGCACTCTTGCCGGATCATCGAACTCATGATTAAGCGTGCTTGGCGAGAGTAGTACTAGGATGGGTGACCTCTGGGAAGTCCTCGTGTTGCACCCACCTCTTTTTAGTCTAGAATCATGCAAATTCGTGAAATCTTGTTTCTCAGCATAAATTTGCACTCAGAGATGGGATAATTGGAGCGAATATTCAAAGGGAGTAAAATTTAGGTGGAGCATTCACCACGAGCACCAATACGCAAGTTCTTTTAAGAGCTCAGTTATTCGTGAACATAGAAGAGAGTATGTCTATGATCTGCATGACCCCTTGGAATTCTTTGTCTGCGCCCCTTTTTAGTCGTCAATTTTCTAATAGGACATTACTGCGCGCAATATTGGCCTACGAGTGAGACCTTTGGTGATAAATATAAAGGCGCATTTGGCGTTCTGGTGCGATCACACGACACTCTTGCAGGATCCCATCGAACTCATGATTAAAGCGTGCTTGGCGAGAGTAGTACTAGGATGGGTGACCTCTGGGAAGTCCTCGTGTTGCACCCACCCTCTTTTTAGTCTAGAATCATGCAAATTAAATGAAATCTTGTTTCTCAGCATAAATTTGCACTCAGAGATGGGATAATTGGAGCGAATATTCAAAGGGAGTAAAATTTAGGTGGAGCATTCACATGAGCACCAATACGCAAGTTCTTTTAAGAGCTCCGTTATTCGGCGAACATAGAAGAGAGCATGTCTATAATGGGCGACCCCCCTTGGAATTCTTTGTCTCGTGCCCCTTTTTTATTCGTCAACTTTCTAATAGGACATTACTGCGCTCAATATTGGCTCTGAGTGAGACCTTTGGTGATAAATATAAAGGCGCATTTGGCGTTCTGGTGCGATCACACGGCACTCTTGCACGGATCCCATCGAACTCATGATTAAAGCGTGCTTGGGCGAGAGTAGTACTATGATGGGTGACCTCCTGGGAAGTCCTCGTGTTGCACCCCACCCTCTTTTTAGTCTAGAATCATGCAAATTCGTGAAATCTTTGTTTCTCAGCATAAATTTGCACTCAGAGATGGGATAATTGGAGCGAATATTCAAGGGAGTAAAATTTAGGTGGAGCATTCACCACGAGCACCAATACATAAGTTCTTTTAAGAGCTCAGTTATTCGCGAACATAGAAGAGAGTATGTCTATGATCTTGCGACCCCTTGGAATTCTTTGTGCCGCGCCCCTTTTTTAGTCGTCAATTTTCTAATAGGACATTACTGCGCTCAATATTGGCTCTGGTGAGACCTTTGGTGATAAATATAAAGGCGCATTTGGCGTTCGGGTGCGATCACACCGGCACTACTTGCCGCCGGATCCCATCGAACTTCACTTGATTAAGCGTGCTTGGCGAGAGTAGTACTAGGATGGGTGACCTCTGGGAGAGTCCTCGTGTTGCACCCACCCTTCTTTTAGTCTAGAATCATGCAAATTAAATGAAATCTTGTTTCTCAGCATAAATTTGCACTCAGAGATGGGATAATTGGAGCGAATATTCAAAGGGAGTAAAATTTAGGTGGAGCATTCACACGAGCACCAATACGCAAGTTCTTTTAAGAGCTCCGTTATTCGCCGAACATAGAAGAGAGTATGTCTATGATGTGCGACCCCCCTTGGAATTCTTTGTCTTGCGCCCCTTTTTAGTCGTCAATTTTCTAATAGGACATTCTTGCGCTCAATATTGGCTCTGAGTGAGACCTTTGGTGATAAATATAAAGGCGCATTTGGCGTTCTGGTGCGATCACACCGGCACTCTTGCCAGGATCCCATCGAACTCATGATTAAAGCGTGCTTGGGCGAAAGTAGTCCTAGGATGGGTGACCTCTGGAAGTCCTGCGTGTTGCACCCACCCTCTTTTTAGTCTAGAATCATGCAAATTCGTGAAATCTTGTTTCTCAGCATAAATTTGCACTCAGAGATGGGATAATTGGAGCGAATATTCAAAGGGAGTAAAATTTAGGTGGAGCATTCACCACGAGCACCAATCATAAGTTCTTTTAAGAGCTCAGATTATTCGGCGAACATAGAAGAGAGTAATAATCTATGATCTTTGACCCGCCTTGGAATTCTTTGTGCCGCGCCCGTTTTTTCATCGTCAATTTTCTAATAGGACATTACTGCGCTCAATATTGGCCTACGAGTGAGACCTTTGGTGATAAATATATAGGGCGCATTTGACGTTTCGGGTGCGATCACACCGGCCTCTTGCAGGATCCCATCGAACTCCATGATTAAGCGTGTTTGGCGAGAGTAGTACTAGGATGGGTGACCTCCTGGGAAGTCCTCGTGTTGCACCCACCCTCTTTTTAAGTCTAGAATCATGCAAATTCGTGAAATCTTGTTTCTCAGCATAAATTTGCACTCAGAGATGGGATAATTGGAGCGAATATTCAAAGGGAGTAAAATTTAGGTGGAGCATTCACCACGAGCACCAATCATAAGTTCTTTTAAGAGCTCAGATTATTCGGCGAACATAGAAGAGTATGTCTATGATGCGACCCCCTTGGAATTCTTTGTCTTGCGCCCCTTTTTAGTCGTCAATTTTCTAATAGGACATTCTTGCGCTCAATATTGGCCCTGAGTGAGACCTTTGGTGATAAATATAAAGGCGCATTTGGCGTTCTGGTGCGATCACACGGCCTCTTTGCCAGGATCCCATCGAACTCATGATTAAGCGTGCTTGGCGAGAGTAGTATTAGGATGGGGGACCTCCTGGGAAGTCCTCGTG
This sequence comes from Senna siamea, assembly GCA_031216115.1. NCBI lineage: Eukaryota > Viridiplantae > Streptophyta > Magnoliopsida > Fabales > Fabaceae > Senna > Senna siamea. The sequence goes on along the minus strand of CM062367.1, from coordinate 33,149,108 downwards.
TTGCACCCCACCCTCCTTTTTTCGTCTAGAATCATGCAAATTCGTAAGTCTCTCTTGTTTCTCAGCATAAATTTGCACTCGAGATGGGATAATTGGAGCGAATATTCAAAGGGAGTAAAATTTAGGTGGAGCATTCACCACGAGCACCAATACATGAAGTTCTTTTTAGAGCTCCGTTATTCGGTGAACATAGAAGAGAGTATGTCTATGATGTGCGACCCCCCTTGGAATTCTTTGTGCCACGCCCCCTTTTTCGTCGTCAATTTTCTAATAGGACATTTCTGCGCTCATTATTGGCTCTGGTGAGACCTTTGGTGATAAATATAAAGGCGCATTTGGCGTTCTGGTGCGATCACACCGGCACTCTTGCAGGATCCCATCAGAACTCATGATTAAGCGTGCTTGGCGAGAGTAGTACTAGGATGGGTGACCTCTGGGAAGTCCTCGTGTTGCACCCACCCTCTTTTTAGTCTAGAATCATGCAAATTCGTGAAATCTTGTTTCTCAGCATAAATTTGCACTCAGAGATGGGATAATTGGAGCGAATATTCAAAGGGAGTAAAATTTAGGTGGAGCATTCACACGAGCACCAATCATAAGTTCTTTTAAAACTCAGTTATTAGGCGAACATAGAAGAGAGTATGTCTATGATGCGACCCCCTTGGAATTCTTTGTCTTGCGCCCCTTTTTAGTCGTCAATTTTCTAATAGGACATTCTTTGCGCTCAATATTGGCCTCTGAGTGAGACCTTTGGTGATAAATATAAAGAGGCGCATTTGGCGTTCTGGTGCGATCACACGGCACTCTTGCCGGATCCCATCGAACTCCATGATTAAGCGTGCTTGGCGAGAGTAGTACTAGGATGGGTGACCTCTGGGAAGTCCTCGTGTTGCACCCACCCTCTTTTTAGTCTAGAATCATGCAAATTAAATGAAATCTTGTTTCTCAGCATAAATTTGCACTCGAGATGGGATAATTGGAGCGAATATTCAAAGGGAGTAAAATTTAGGTGGAGCATTCACCACGAGCACCAATACATAAGTTCTTTTAAGAGCTCAGATTATTATTGAACATAGAAGAAGAGTATGTCTATGATCACGCGACCCCCTTGGAATTCTTTGTCTGCGCCCCTTTTTAAGTCGTCAATTTTCTAATAGGACATTCTTGCGCTCAATATTGGCCTCTGAGTGAGACCTTTGGTGATAAATATAAAGGCGCATTTGGCGTTCTGGTGCGATCACACGGCACTCTGCCGGATCCCATCGAACTCATGATTAAGCGTGCTTAGGCGAGAGTAGTACTTGGATGGGTGACCTCTGGGAAGTCCTGCGTGTTGCACCCACCCTTCTTTTTAGTCTAGAATCATGCAAATTAAATGAAATCTTGTTTCTCAGCATAAATTTGCACTCAGAGATGGGATAATTGGAGCGAATATTCAAGGGAGTAAAATTTAGGTGGAGCATTCACCACGAGCACCAATCATGAAGTTCTTTTAAGAGCTCCGTTATTCGGCGAACATAGAAGAGAGTATGTCTATGATGCGCGACCCCCCTTGGAATTCTTTGTGCCGCGCCCCTTTTTTCGTCGTCAATTTTCTAATAGGACATTACTGCGCTCAATATTGGCCTACGAGTGAGACCTTTGGTGATAAATATAAACGACGCATTTGGTGTTACGGGTGCGATCACACGGCACTCTTGCAGGATCCCATCGAACTCATGATTAAGCGTGCTTGGGCGAGAGTAGTACTAGGATGGGTGACCTCCTGGGAAGTCCTCGTGTTGCACCCCACCCTTCTTTTTCTGTCTAGAATCATGAAAATTCGTACAGTATTGTTTCTCAACGCAAATTTGCACTCCGAGATGGGATAATTGGAACGAATATTCAAAGGGAGTAAAATTTAGGTGGAGCATTCACACGAGCACCAATCATAAGTTCTTTTAAGAGCTCAGATTATTCGGCGAACATAGAAGAAGAGTATGTACATGATCGCGACCCCCCTTGGAATTCTTTGTGCCGCGCCCCTTTTTTAGTCGTGATTTTCTAATAGGACATTACTGCGCTCAATATTGACCTACGAGTGAAACATTTGGTGATAAATATAAAGGGCGCATTTGGCGTTCTGGTGCGATCACACGGCACTCTTGCCAGGATCCCATCGAACTCATGATTAAGCGTGCTTGGGGCGAGAGTAGTACTAGGATGGGTGACCTCTGGGAAGTCCTCGTGTTGCACCCCACCCCTCTTTTTAGTCTAGAATCATGCAAATTCGTGAAATCTTGTTTCTCAGCATAAATTTGCACTCAGAGATGGGATAATTGGAGCGAATATTCAAAGGGAGTAAAATTTAGGTGGAGCATTCACCACGAGCACCAATCATAAGTTCTTTTAAGAGCTCAGATTATTCGTGAACATAGAAAGTATGTCTATGATCTGCGACCCCCTTGGAATTCTTTGTCTTGCGCCCCTTTTTTTAAATCGTCAATTTTCTAATAGGACATTCTTGCGCTCAATATTGGCCTCTGAGTGAGACCTTTGGTGATAAATATAAAGGCGCATTTGGCGTTCTGGTGCGATCACACGGCACTCTTTGCCGGATCCCATCGAACTCATGATTAAGCGTGCTTGGGCGAGTAGTACTAGGATGGGTGACCTCTGGGAAGTCCTCGTGTTGCACCCCACCCTTCTTTTTAGTCTAGAATCATGCAAATTAAGTAAATCTTGTTTCTCAGCATAAATTTGCACTCAGAGATGGGATAATTGGAGCGAATATTCAAAGGGAGTAAAATTTAGGTGGAGCATTCACCACGAGCACCAATACATGAAGTTCTTTTAAGAGCTCAGTTATTCGTGAACATAGAAGAGAGTATGTCTATGATCTGCGACCCCCTTGGAATTCTTTGTGCGCCCCTTTTTAGTCGTCAATTTTCTAATAGGACATTCTTGCGCTCAATATTGGCCTCTGAGTGAGACCTTTGGTGATAAATATAAAGGCGCATTTGGCGTTCTGGTGCGATCACACGGCACTCTTTGCCGGATCCCATCGAACTCATGATTAAGCGTGCTTGGCGAGTAGTACTAGGATGGGTGACCTCTGGGAAGTCCTCGTGTTGCACCCACCCCTCTTTTTAGTCTAGAATCATGCAAATTCGTGAAATCTTGTTTCTCAGCATAAATTTGCACTCAGAGATGGGATAATTGGAGCGAATATTCAAAGGGAGTAAAATTTAGGTGGAGCATTCACACGAGCACCAATCATAAGTTCTTTTAAGAGCTCAGTTATTCGTGAACATAGAAGAGAGTATGTCTATGATCTTGCGACCCCCTTGGAATTCTTTGTGCGCCCCTTTTTAGTCGTCAATTTTCTAATAGGACATTCTTGCGCTCAATATTGGCCTCTGAGTGAGACCTTTGGTGATAAATATAAAGAGGCGCATTTGGCGTTCTGAGTGCGATCACACGGCACTCTTGCAGGATCCCATCGAACTCATGATTAAAGCGTGCTTGGGCGAGAGTAGTACTAGGATGGGTGACCTCTGGGAAGTCCTCGTGTTGCACCCCACCCTCTTTTTAGTCTAGAATCATGCAAATTAAGTGAAATCTTGTTTCTCAGCGCAAATTTGCACTCAGAGATGGGATAATTGGAGCGAATATTCAAAGGGAGTAAAATTTAGGTGGAGCATTCACACGAGCACCAATCATGAAGTTCTTTTAAAACTCAGTTATTCGGTGAACATAGAAGAGTATGTCTATGATCTTGACCCTTGGAATTCTTTGTGCGCGCCCTTTTTAGTCGTCAATTTTCTAATAGGACATTCTTGCGCTCAATATTGGCCTCTGAGTGAGACCTTTGGTGATAAATATAAAGGCGCATTTGGCGTTCTGGTGCGATCACACAGCCTCTCTTGCAGGATCCCATCGAACTCATGATTAAGCGTGCTTGGCGAGAGTAGTACTAGGATGGGTGACCTCCTGGGAAGTCCTCGTGTTGCACCCACCCTTCTTTTTAGTCTAGAATCATGCAAATTCGTGAAATCTTGTTTCTCAGCATAAATTTGCACTCAGAGATGGGATAATTGGAGCGAATATTCAAAGGGAGTAAAATTTAGGTGGAGCATTCACCACGAGCACCAATCGCAAGTTCTTTTAAGAGCTCAGATTATTCGGCGAACATAGAAGAGAGTATGTCTATGATCTTTGACCCCCTTGGAATTCTTTGTGCGCCCCTTTTTAGTCGTCAATTTTCTAATAGGACATTCTTGCGCTCAATATTGGCCTCTGAGTGAGACCTTTGGTGATAAATATAAAGGCGCATTTGGCGTTACTGGTGCGATCACACGGCACTCTTGCAGGATCCCATCGAACTCATGATTAAGCGTGCTTGGCGAGAGTAGTACTAGGATGGGTGACCTCTGGGAAGTCCTCGTGTTGCACCCCACCCTCTTTTTAGTCTAGAATCATGCAAATTCGTGAAATCTTGTTTCTCAGCATAAATTTGCACTCAGAGATGGGATAATTGGAGCGAATATTCAAAGGGAGTAAAATTTAGGTGGAGCATTCACCACGAGCACCAATACGCAAGTTCTTTTAAGAGCTCAGTTATTCGTGAACATAGAAGAGAGTATGTCTATGATCTGCGACCCCCTTGGAATTCTTTGTGCTGGCGCCCCTTTTTAGTCGTCAATTTTCTAATAGGACATTCTTGCGCTCAATATTGGCCTCTGAGTGAGACCTTTGGTGATAAATATAAAGAGCGCATTTGGCGTTGCAGTGCGATCACACGGCCTCTTTGCAGGATCCCATCGAACTCATGATTAAGCGTGCTTGGCGAGAGTAGTACTAGGATGGGTGACCTCTGGGAAGTCCTCGTGTTGCACCCACCCCTCTTTTTAGTCTAGAATCATGCAAATTCGTAAATCTTGTTTCTCAGCATAAATTTGCACTCCGAGATGGGATAATTGGAACGAATATTCAAAGGGAGTAAAATTTTGGAGGAGCATTCACACGAGCACCAATGCGCAAGTTCTTTTAAGAGCTCCATTATTCGGCGAACATAGAAGAGAGTATGTCTATGATCATTGCGACCCTTGGAATTCTTTGTCTTAGCGCCCACTTTTTAGTCGTCAATTTTCTAATAGGACATTCTTGCGCTCAATATTGGCCCTCTGAGTGAGACCTTTGGTGATAAATATAAAGAGGCGCATTTGGCGTTATGGTGCGATCACACGGCCTCTTGCTTGCGGATCCCATCGAACTCCTTGATTAAGCGTGCTTGGCGAGTAGTACTAGGATGGGTGACCTCTGGGAAGTCCTCGTGTTGCACCCCACCCTCTTTTTAGTCTAGAATCATGCAAATTCGTGAAATCTTGTTTCTCAGCATAAATTTGCACTCAGAGATGGGATAATTGGAGCGAATATTCAAAGGGAGTAAAATTTAGGTGGAGCATTCACCACGAGCACCAATACATAAGTTCTTTTAAGAGCTCAGATTATTCGGCGAACATAGAAGAGAGTATGTCTATGATGCGACCCCCTTGGAATTCTTTGTCTGCGCCCCTTTTTAGTCGTCAATTTTCTAATAGGACATTCTTTGCGCTCAATATTGGCCCTCTGAGTGAGACCTTTGGTGATAAATATAAAGGCGCATTTGGCGTTGCAGATGCGATCACACGGCACTCTTGCAGGATCCCATCGAACTCATGATTAAGCGTGCTTGGCGAGTAGTACTAGGATGGGTGACCTCTGGGAAGTCCTCGTGTTGCACCCCACCCCTCTTTTTAGTCTAGAATCATGCAAATTAAGTGAAATCTTGTTTCTCAGCATAAATTTGCACTCAGAGATGGGATAATTGGAGCGAATATTCAAAGGGAGTAAAATTTAGGTGGAGCATTCACCACGAGCACCAATCATAAGTTCTTTTAAGAGCTCCGTTATTCGGCGAACATAGAAGAGAGTATGTCTATGATGCGCGACCCCCTTGGAATTCTTTGTGCCGCGCCCCTTTTTAGTCGTCAATTTTCTAATAGGACATTACTGCGCTCAATATTGGCCCTCTGCAGTGAGACCTTTGGTGATAAATATAAAGGCGCATTTGGCGTTCTGGTGCGATCACACGGCACTCTTTGCCAGGATCCCATCGAACTCATGATTAAGCGTGCTTGGCGAGAGTAGTACTAGGATGGGTGACCTCTGGGAAGTCCTCGTGTTGCACCCACCCTTCTTTTTAGTCTAGAATCATGCAAATTCGTGAAATCTTGTTTCTCAGCATAAATTTGCACTCAGAGATGGGATAATTGGAGCGAATATTCAAAGGGAGTAAAATTTAGGTGGAGCATTCACCACGAGCACCATCATAAGTTCTTTTAAGAGCTCAGTTATTCGTGAACATAGAAGAGAGTATGTCTATGATCTTGCGACCCCCTTGGAATTCTTTGTCTGCGCCCCTTTTTAGTCGTCAATTTTCTAATAGGACATTCTTGCGCTCAATATTGGCCTCTGAGTGAGACCTTTGGTGATAAATATAAAGGCGCATTTGGCGTTCTGGTGCGATCACACGGCACTCTTGCCGGATCCCATCGAACTCATGATTAAGCGTGCTTGGCGAGAGTAGTACTAGGATGGGTGACCTCTGGGAAGTCCTCGTGTTGCACCCACCCTTCTTTTTAGTCTAGAATCATGCAAATTCGTGAAATCTTGTTTCTCAGCATAAATTTGCACTCAGAGATGGGATAATTGGAGCGAATATTCAAAGGGAGTAAAATTTAGGTGGAGCATTCACCACGAGCACCAATACATAAGTTCTTTTAAGAGCTCAGTTATTCGTGAACATAGAAGAGAGTATGTCTATGATGTGCGACCCCCCTTGGAATTCTTTCTGCCGCGCCCCTTTTCTCGTCGTAAATTTTCTAATAGGACATTCTTGCGCTCAATATTGGCCTCACAGTGAGACCTTTGGTGATAAATATAAAGGCGCATTTGGCGTTCTGGTGCGATCACACGGCCTCTTTGCCGGATCCCATCGAACTCATGATTAAGCGTGCTTGGGCGAGAGTAGTACTAGGATGGGTGACCTCTGGGAAGTCCTCGTGTTGCACCCCACCCTTCTTTTTAGTCTAGAATCATGCAAATTAAATGAAATCTTGTTTCTCAGCATAAATTTGCACTCAGAGATGGGATAATTGGAGCGAATATTCAAAGGGAGTAAAATTTAGGTGGAGCATTCACACGAGCACCAATCATAAGTTCTTTTAAGAGCTCAGATTATTCGCGAACATAGAAGAGAGTATGTACATGATCTGCGACCCCCTTGGAATTCTTTGTGCGCCCCTTTTTAGTCGTCAATTTTCTAATAGGACATTCTTGCGCTCAATATTGGCTCTGAGTGAGACCTTTGGTGATAAATATAAAGGCGCATTTGGCGTTCTGGTGCGATCACACGGCACTCTTGCCGGATCCCATCGAACTCATGATTAAGCGTGCTTGGCGAGAGTAGTACTAGGATGGGTGACCTCTGGGAAGTCCTCGTGTTGCACCCCACCCTTCTTTTTAGTCTAGAATCATGCAAATTCGTGAAATCTTGTTTCTCAGCATAAATTTGCACTCAGAGATGGGATAATTGGAGCGAATATTCAAAGGGAGTAAAATTTAGGTGGAGCATTCACACGAGCACCAATCATAAGTTCTTTTAAGAGCTCAGTTATTCGGCGAACATAGAAGAGTATGTCTATGATCTTGCGACCCCCTTGGAATTCTTTGTCTGCGCCCCTTTTTAGTCGTCAATTTTCTAATAGGACATTCTTGCGCTCAATATTGGCCTCTGAGTGAGACCTTTGGTGATAAATATAAAGGCGCATTTGGCGTTCTGGTGCGATCACACGGCCTCTTTGCCGGATCCATCGAACTCTGATTAAGCGTGCTTGGCGAGAGTAGTACTAGGATGGGTGACCTCTGGGAAGTCCTCGTGTTGCACCCACCCTTCTTTTTAGTCTAGAATCATGCAAATTCGTGAAATCTTGTTTCTCAGCGCAAATTTGCACTCAGAGATGGGATAATTGGAGCGAATATTCAAGGGAGTAAAATTTAGGTGGAGCATTCACCACGAGCACCAATACGCAAGTTCTTTTAAGAGCTCAGTTATTCGTGAACATAGAAGAGAGTATGTACATGATCGCGACCCCCTTGGAATTCTTTGTCTGCAGCCCCTTTTTAAATCGTCAATTTTCTAATAGGACATTCTGCGCTCAATATTGGCCCTCTGAGTGAGACCTTTGGTGATAAATATAAAGGCGCATTTGGCGTTCTGGTGCGATCACACGGCACTCTTGCCGGATCCCATCGAACTCATGATTAAGCGTGCTTGGCGAGAGTAGTACTAGGATGGGTGACCTCTGGGAAGTCCTCGTGTTGCACCCACCCTTCTTTTTAGTCTAGAATCATGCAAATTCGTAAATCTTGTTTCTCAGCATAAATTTGCACTCAGAGATGGGATAATTGGAGCGAATATTCAAAGGGAGTAAAATTTAGGTGGAGCATTCACCACGAGCACCAATCATAAGTTCTTTTAAGAGCTCAGTTATTCGTGAACATAGAAGAGTATGTACATGATCTTGCGACCCCTTGGAATTCTTTGTCTGCGCCCCTTTTAGTCGTCAATTTTCTAATAGGACATTCTTGCGCTCAATATTGGCCCTCTGAGTGAGACCTTTGGTGATAAATATAAAGGCGCATTTGGCGTTCTGGTGCGATCACACGGCACTCTTTGCACCGGATCCCATCGAACTCATGATTAAGCGTGCTTGCGCGAGAGTAGTACTAGGATGGGTGACCTCTGGGAAGTCCTCGTGTTGCACCCACCCCTCTTTTTAAGTCTAGAATCATGCAAATTCGTGAAATCTTGTTTCTCAGCATAAATTTGCACTCAGAGATGGGATAATTGGAGCGAATATTCAAAGGGAGTAAAATTTAGGTGGAGCATTCACCACGAGCACCAATCACATAAGTTCTTTTAACAGCTCGGTTATTCGGCGAACATAGAAGAGAGTATGTCTATGATTCGTGACTCGCCTTGGAATTCTTTGTGCTGCGCCCCTTTTTTCGTCGTCAATTTTCTAATAGGACATTACTGCGCTCAATATTGGCCTATGAGTGAGACCTTTGGTGATAAATATAAAGTGCGCATTTGACGTTGCTGGTGCGATCACACGGCACTTCTTGCCGGATCCCATCGAACTCATGATTAAGCGTGCTTGGACGAGAGTAGTACTTGGATGGGTGACCTCCTAAGAAGTCCTCGTGTTGCACCCACCCTTCTTTTTTCGTCTAGAATCATGTAAATTCGTAGAGTACTGTTTCTCAACGCAAATTTGCACTCCGAGATGGGATAATTGCAACGAATATTCAAAGGGAGTAAAATTTAGGTGGAGCATTCACGAGCACCAATATGCAAGTTCTTTTAAGAGCTCCGTTATTCGGAGAACATAGAAGAGTATGTCATGATCTTGCGACCCCCTTGGAATTCTTTGTCTGCGCCCCTTTTTAGTCGTCAATTTTCTAATAGGACATTCTTTGCGCTCAATATTGGCCTCTGAGTGAGACCTTTGGTGATAAATATAAAGGCGCATTTGGCGTTGCGGGTGCGATCACACGGCACTCTTGCCAGGATCCCATCGAACTCATGATTAAGCGTGCTTGGCGAGAGTAGTACTAGGATGGGTGACCTCCTGGGAAGTCCTCGTGTTGCACCCACCCTTCTTTTTAGTCTAGAATCATGCAAATTAAGTGAAATCTCTTTTGTTTCTCAGCATAAATTTGCACTCAGAGATGGGATAATTGGAGCGAATATTCAAAGGGAGTAAAATTTAGGTGGAGCATTCACCACGAGCACCAATACATAAGTTCTTTTAAGAGCTCAGTTATTAGCGAACATAGAAGAGAGTATGTCTATGATGCGACCCCCTTGGAATTCTTTGTGCGCCCCTTTTTAGTCGTCAATTTTCTAATAGGACATTCTTGCGCTCAATATTGGCCTCTGAGTGAGACCTTTGGTGATAAATATAAAGGCGCATTTGGCGTTCTGGTGCGATCACACGGCACTCTTGCAGGATCCCATCGAACTCATGATTAAAGCGTGCTTGGCGAGTAGTACTAGGATGGGTGACCTCTGGGAAGTCCTCGTGTTGCACCACCCTTCTTTTACGAGTCTAGAATCATGCAAATTCGTGAAATCTTGTTTCTCAGCATAAATTTGCACTCAGAGATGGGATAATTGGAGCGAATATTCAAAGGGAGTAAAATTTAGGTGGAGCATTCACCACGAGCACCAATACATAAGTTCTTTTAAGAGCTCAGTTATTCGTGAACATAGAAGAGAGTATGTCTATGATCTGCGACACCCCTTGGAATTCTTTGTAACGCGCCCCTTTTCTCGTCGTCAATTTTCTAATAGGACAATACTGCGCTCAATATTGGCCTACGAGTGAGACCTTTGGTGGTAAATATAAAGTGCCCATTTGGCGTTCTGGTGCGATCACACGGCCTCTTTGCCGGATCCCATCGAACTCATGATTAAGCGTGCTTGGGCGAGTAGTACTAGGATGGGTGACCTCTGGGAAGTCCTCGTGTTGCACCCACCCCTCTTTTTAGTCTAGAATCATGCAAATTCGTGAAATCTTGTTTCTCAGCATAAATTTGCACTCAGAGATGGGATAATTGGAGCGAATATTCAAAGGGAGTAAAATTTAGGTGGAGCATTCACACGAGCACCAATCATAAGTTCTTTTAAGAGCTCAGTTATTCGTGAACATAGAAGAGAGTATGTCTATGATCTTGCGACCCCCTTGGAATTCTTTGTCTGCGCCCCTTTTTAGTCGTCAATTTTCTAATAGGACATTCTGCGCTCAATATTGGCTCTGAGTGAGACCTTTGGTGATAAATATAAAGGCGCATTTGGCGTTCTGGTGCGATCACACGGCACTCTTGCCGGATCCCATCGAACTCATGATTAAGCGTGCTTGGCGAAGTAGTACTAGGATGGGTGACCTCTGGGGAAGTCCTCGTGTTGCACCCACCCTTCTTTTTAGTCTAGAATCATGCAAATTCGTAAATCTTGTTTCTCAGCATAAATTTGCACTCAGAGATGGGATAATTGGAGCGAATATTCAAAGGGAGTAAAATTTAGGTGGAGCATTCACCACGAGTACCAATCATAAGTTCTTTTAAGAGCTCAGATTATTCGTGAACATAGAAGAGAGTATGTCTATGATGCGACCCCCTTGGAATTCTTTGTGCGCCCCTTTTTAGTCGTCAATTTTCCAATAGGACATTACTGCGCACAATATTGGCCTTACAGTGAGACCTTTGGTGATAAATATAAAGGCGCATTTGGCGTTCTGGGTGCGATCACACGGCACTCTTTGCAGGATCCCATCGAACTCATGATTAAGCGTGCTTGGCGAGAGTAGTACTAGGATGGGTGACCTCTGGGAAGTCCTCGTGTTGCACCCACCCTCTTTTTAGTCTAGAATCATGCAAATTAAATGAAATCTTGTTTCTCAGCGCAAATTTGCACTCAGAGATGGGATAATTGGAGCGAATATTCAAAGGGAGTAAAATTTAGGTGGAGCATTCACCACGAGCACCAATACGCATAAGTTCTTTTAAGAACTCAGTTATTCGTGAACATAGAAGAGAGTATGTCTATGATGCGACCCCCTTGGAATTCTTTGTGCGCCCCTTTTTAGTCGTCAATTTTCTAATAGGACATTCTTGCGCTCAATATTGGCTCTGAGTGAGACCTTTGGTGATAAATATAAAGGCGCATTTGGCGTTCTGGTGCGATCACACGGCACTCTTGCGGATCCCATCGAACTCATGATTAAGCGTGCTTGGGCGAGAGTAGTACTAGGATGGGTGACCTCTGGGAAGTCCTCGTGTTGCACCCACCCTCTTTTTAGTCTAGAATCATGCAAATTCGTGAAATCTTGTTTCTCAGCATAAATTTGCACTCAGAGATGGGATAATTGGAGCGAATATTCAAAGGGAGTAAAATTTAGGTGGAGCATTCACCACGAGCACCAATCATAAGTTCTTTTAAGAGCTCAGTTATTCGCGAACATAGAAGAGTATGTCTATGATCTGACCCCCTTGGAATTCTTTGTGCAGCGCCCCTTTTTTAAATCGTCAATTTTCTAATAGGACATTCTTGCGCTCAATATTGGCTACAGTGAGACCTTTGGTGATAAATATAAAGAGGCGCATTTGGCGTTCTGGTGCGATCACACGGCACTCTTGCTGGATCCCATCGAACTCATGATTAAAGCGTGCTTGGCGAGAGTAGTACTAGGATGGGTGACCTCCTGGGAAGTCCTCGTGTTGCACCCACCCTTCTTTTTAGTCTAGAATCATGCAAATTCGTGAAATCTTGTTTCTCAGCGCAAATTTGCACTCAGAGATGGGATAATTGGAGCGAATATTCAAAGGAGTAAAATTTAGGTGGAGCATTCACCACGAGCACCAATACATGAAGTTCTTTTAAGAGCTCAGTTATTCGTGAACATAGAAGAGAGTATGTACATGATGCGACCCCCTTGGAATTCTTTGTCAGCGCCCCTTTTTAGTCGTCAATTTTCTAATAGGACATTCTGCGCTCAATATTGGCTCTGAGTGAGACCTTTGGTGATAAATATAAAGGCGCATTTGGCGTTCTGGTGCGATCACACCGGCACTCTTGCAGGATCCCATCGAACTCATGATTAGCGTGCTTGGCGAGTAGTACTAGGATGGGTGACCTCTGGGAAGTCCTCGTGTTGCACCCCACCCTTCTTTTTAGTCTAGAATCATGCAAATTAAATGAAATCTTGTTTCTCAGCATAAATTTGCACTCTGAGATGGGATAATTGGAACGAATATTCAAAGGGAGTAAAATTTAGGTGGAGCATTCACACGAGTACCAATACGCAAGTTCTTTTAAGATCTCCGTTATTCGGCGAACATAGAAGAGAGTATATCTATAATGCGTGACCCCCCTTGGAGTTCTTTGTCCCGCGCCCCTTTTTTCGTCGTCAATTTTCTAATAGGACACTACTGCGCTCAATATTGGCCTACGAGTGAGACCTTTGGTGATAAATATAAAGGCGCATTTGGCGTTCTGGTGCGATCACACGGCCTCTTGCCGGATCCCATCGAACTCATGATTAAGCGTGCTTGGCGAGAGTAGTACTAGGATGGGTGACCTCTGGGAAGTCCTCGTGTTGCACCCCACCCCTCTTTTTAGTCTAGAATCATGCAAATTCGTGAAATCTTGTTTCTCAGCATAAATTTGCACTCAGAGATGGGATAATTGGAGCGAATATTCAAAGGGAGTAAAATTTAGGTGGAGCATTCACCACGAGCACCAATCATGAAGTTCTTTTAAGAGCTCAGTTATTAGTGAACATAGAAGAGAGTATGTCTATGATCTTGTGACCCCCTTGGAATTCTTTGTGCGCCCCTTTTTTAGTCGTCAATTTTCTAATAGGACATTCTTGCGCTCAATATTGGCCTCTGAGTGAGACCTTTGGTGATAAATATAAAGGCGCATTTGGCGTTCTGGTGCGATCACACGGCACTCTTGCCGGATCCCATCGAACTCATGATTAAGCGTGCTTGGCGAGAGTAGTACTAGGATGGGTGACCTCTGGGAAGTCCTCGTGTTGCACCCACCCTCTTTTTAGTCTAGAATCATGCAAATTCGTGAAATCTTGTTTCTCAGCATAAATTTGCACTCAGAGATGGGATAATTGGAGCGAATATTCAAAGGGAGTAAAATTTAGGTGGAGCATTCACCACGAGCACCAATCATAAGTTCTTTTAAGAGCTCAGTTATTCGGCGAACATAGAAAGTATGTCTATGATCGCGACCCCCTTGGAATTCTTTGTCTTGCGCCCCTTTTTAGTCGTCAATTTTCTAATAGGACATTCTTGCGCTCAATATTGGCCCTCTGAGTGAGACCTTTGGTGATAAATATAAAGGCGCATTTGGCGTTCTGGTGCGATCACACCCGGCACTCTTGCCGGATCCCATCGAACTCATGATTAAGCGTGCTTGGCGAGTAGTACTTGGATGGGTGACCTCCTGGGAAGTCCTCGTGTTGCACCCCACCCCTCTTTTTACGTCTAGAATCATGGAAATTCGTGAAATCTTGTTTCTCAGCATAAATTTGCACTCGAGATGGGATAATTGGAGCGAATATTCAAAGGGAGTAAAATTTAGGTGGAGCATTCACCACGAGCACCAATACGCAAAGTTCTTTTAAGAGCTCAGTTATTAATGAACATAGAAGAGAGTATGTCATGATCTGCTGACCCCCTTGGAATTCTTTGTGCGCCCCTTTTTAGTCGTCAATTTTCTAATAGGACATTCTTGCGCTCAATATTGGCCTACAGTGAGACCTTTGGTGATAAATATAAAGGCGCATTTGGCGTTCTGGTGCGATCACACGGCACTCTTGCACGGATCCCATCGAACTCATGATTAGCGTGCTTGGCGAGTAGTACTAGGATGGGTGACCTCTGGGAAGTCCTCGTGTTGCACCCCACCCTTCTTTTTAGTCTAGAATCATGCAAATTAAGTAAATCTTGTTTCTCAGCGCAAATTTGCACTCAGAGATGGGATAATTGGAGCGAATATTCAAAGGGAGTAAAATTTAGGTGGAGCATTCACCTGAGCACCAATACGCCAAGTTCTTTTAAGAGCTCAGTTATTAGCGAACATAGAAGAGTATGTCTATGATCTGCGACCCCCTTGGAATTCTTTGTGCGCCCCTTTTTAGTCGTCAATTTTCTAATAGGACATTCTGCGCTCAATATTGGCCTCTGAGTGAGACCTTTGGTGATAAATATAAAGGCGCATTTGGCGTTCTGGTGCGATCACACAGCACTCTTGCCGGATCCCATCGAACTCATGATTAAGCGTGCTTGGGCGAGAGTAGTACTAGGATGGGTGACCTTCTGGGAAGTCCTCGTGTTGCACCCACTCCTCTTTTCCGTCTAGTATCATGCAAATTCGTGAAATCTTGTTTCTCAGCATAAATTTGCACTCGAGATGGGATAATTGGAGCGAATATTCAAAGGGAGTAAAATTTAGGTGGAGCATTCACCACGAGCACCAATCATAAAGTTCTTTTAAGAGCTCAGTTATTCGGCGAACATAGAAGAAGTATGTCTATGATCTGCGACCCCCTTGGAATTCTTTGTCTTGCGCCCTTTTTTAGTCGTCAATTTTCTAATAGGACATTCTTTGCTCAATATTGGCCTCTGAGTGAGACCTTTGGTGATAAATATAAAGGCGCATTTGGCGTTCTGGTGCGATCACACGGCACTCTTTGCAGGATCCCATCGAACTCCATGATTAAGCGTGCTTGGCGAGAGTAGTACTAGGATGGGTGGCCTCCTGGGAAGTCCTCCTGTTGCACCCACCCCTCTTTTTAAGTCTAGAATCATGCAAATTCGTGAAATCTTGTTTCTCAGCATAAATTTGCACTCAGAGATGGGATAATTGGAGCGAATATTCAAAGGGAGTAAAATTTAGGTGGAGCATTCACCACGAGCACCAATCATAAGTTCTTTTAAGAGCTCCGTTATTCGGTGAACATAGAAGAGAGTATGTCTATGATGCGTGACCCCCTTGGAATTCTTTGTAACGCGCCCCTTTTTTAGTCGTCAATTTTCTAATAGGACATTCTTTGCTCAATATTGGCCTCTGAGTGAGACCTTTGGTGATAAATATAAAGGCGCATTTGGCGTTCTGGTGCGATCACACCGGCACTCTTGCCGGATCCCATCGAACTCATGATTAAAGCGTGCTTGGCGAGAGTAGTACTAGGATGGGTGACCTCTGGGAAGTCCTCGTGTTGCACCCACCCTTCTTTTTAGTCTAGAATCATGCAAATTAAGTAAATCTTGTTTCTCAGCATAAATTTGCACTCAGAGATGGGATAATTGGAGCGAATATTCAAAGGGAGTAAAATTTAGGTGGAGCATTCACCACGAGCACCAATCATAAGTTCTTTTAAAACTCAGTTATTCGGCGAACATAGAAGAGAGTATGTCTATGATCTGCGACCCCCTTGGAATTCTTTGTCTTGCGCCCCTTTTTAAATCGTCAATTTTCTAATAGGACATTCTTTGCGCTCAATATTGGCTCTGAGTGAGACCTTTGGTGATAAATATAAAGGCGCATTTGGCGTTCTGGTGCGATCACACGGCACTCTTGCCGGATCCCATCGAACTCCTGATTAAGCGTGCTTGGCGAGAGTAGTACTAGGATGGGTGACCTCTGGGAAGTCCTCGTGTTGCACCCCACCCTCTTTTTAAAGTCTAGAATCATGCAAATTAAATGAAATCTTGTTTCTCAGCATAAATTTGCACTCAGAGATGGGATAATTGGAGCGAATATTCAAAGGGAGTAAAATTTAGGTGGAGCATTCACCACGAGCACCAATACATAAGTTCTTTTAAGAGCTCAGATTATTCGTGAACATAGAAGAGAGTATGTCTATGATGTGCGACCCCCCTTGGAATTCTTTGTGCTGCGCCCCTTTTTTAGTCCTCAATTTTCTAATATGACATTACTGCGCTCAATATTGGCCTACAAGTGAGACCTTTGGTGATAAATATAAAGGGCGCATTTGACGTTACGGGTGCGATCACACGGCACTCTTGCCGGATCCCATCGAACTCATGATTAAGCGTGCTTGGGCGAGTAGTACTAGGATGGGTGACCTCTGGGAAGTCCTCGTGTTGCACCCCACCCTCTTTTTAGTCTAGAATCATGCAAATTCGTGAAATCTTGTTTCTCAGCATAAATTTGCACTCAGAGATGGGATAATTGGAGCGAATATTCAAAGGGAGTAAAATTTAGGTGGAGCATTCACCACGAGCACCAATACATAAGTTCTTTTAAGAGCTCAGATTATTAGTGAACATAGAAGAGAGTATGTCTATGATCTGCGACCCCCTTGGAATTCTTTGTGCGCCCCTTTTTAGTCGTCAATTTTCTAATAGGACATTCTTGCGCTCAATATTGGCCCTCTGAGTGAGACCTTTGGTGATAAATATAAAGGCGCATTTGGCGTTCTGGTGCGATCACACGGCACTCTTTGCCGGATCCCATCGAACTCATGATTAGCGTGCTTGGCGAGAGTAGTACTAGGATGGGTGACCTCTGGGAAGTCCTCGTGTTGCACCCCACCCTCTTTTGTCTAGAATCATGCAAATTCGTGAAATCTTGTTTCTCAGCGCAAATTTGCACTCAGAGATGGGATAATTGGAGCGAATATTCAAAGGGAGTAAAATTTAGGTGGAGCATTCACCACGAGCACCAATACATGAAGTTCTTTTAAGAGCTCAGATTATTCGGCGAACATAGAAGAGAGTATGTCTATGATCAGCGACCCCTTGGAATTCTTTGTCTGCCCCTTTTTTAGTCGTCAATTTTCTAATAGGACATTCTTGCGCTCAATATTGGCCTCTGAGTGAGACCTTTGGTGATAAATATAAAGGCGCATTTGGCGTTCTGGTGCGATCACACGGCCTCTTGCCGGATCCCATCGAACTCATGATTAAGCGTGCTTGGCGAGAGTAGTACTAGGTTGGGTGACCTCTGGGAAGTCCTCGTGTTGCACCCCACCCTCTTTTTAGTCTAGAATCATGCAAATTCGTGAAATCTTGTTTCTCAGCATAAATTTGCACTCAGAGATGGGATAATTGGAGCGAACATTCAAAGGGAGTAAAATTTAGGTGGAGCATTCACACGAGCACCAATACATAAGTTCTTTTAAGAGCTCCGTTATTCGGCGAACATAGAAGAGAGTATGTCTATGATGCGCGACCCCCCTTGGAATTCTTTGTTCCGCGCCCCTTTTTTAGTCATCAATTTTCTAACAAGACATTCTTTGCGCTCAATATTGGCCTCTGAGTGAGACCTTTGGTGATAAATATAAAGAGGCGCATTTGGCGTTCTGGTGCGATCACACGGCACTCTTGCAGGATCCCATCGAACTCCATGATTAAGCGTGCTTGGCGAGAGTAGTACTAGGATGGGTGACCTCTGGGAAGTCCTCGTGTTGCACCCCACCCTCTTTTTAGTCTAGAATCATGCAAATTAAGTGAAATCTTTGTTTCTCAGCGCATAAATTTGCACTCAGAGATGGGATAATTGGAGCGAATATTCAAAGGGAGTAAAATTTAGGTGGAGCATTCACCACGAGCACCAATCATAAGTTCTTTTAAGAGCTCAGATTATTCGTGAACATAGAAGAGAGTATGTCTATGATCTGCGACCCCCTTGGAATTCTTTGTCTTGCGCCCTTTTTAGTCGTCAATTTTCTAATAGGACATTCTTGCGCTCAATATTGGCCCTCTGAGTGAGACCTTTGGTGATAAATATAAAGGCGCATTTGGCGTTACAGTGCGATCACACGGCACTCTTTGCAGGATCCCATCGAACTCATGATTAAGCGTGCTTGGCGAGAGTAGTACTAGGATGGGTGACCTCTGGAAGTCCTCGTGTTGCACCCCACCCCTCTTTTTAGTCTAGAATCATGCAAATTCGTAAATCTTGTTTCTCAGCATAAATTTGCACTCAGAGATGGGATAATTGGAACGAATATTCAAAGGGAGTAAAATTTAGGTGGAGCATTCACACGAGCACCAATACGCAAGTTCTTTTAAGAGCTCCGTTATTCGGCGAACATAGAAGAGAGTATGTCTATGATGTGCGACCCCCCTTGGAATTCTTTGTGCCGTGCCCCTTTTTACACGTCAATTTTCTAATAGGACATTACTACGCTCAATATTGGCCTATGAGTGAGACCTTTGGTGATAAATATAAATGGCGCATTTGACGTTGCAGTGCGATCACACAGCACTCTTGCCGGATCCCATCGAACTCATGATTAAGCGTGCTTGTGCGAGAGTAGTACTAGGATGGGTGACCTCCTGGGAAGTCGTCGTGTTGCACTCACCCCTCCTTTTTCCGTCTAGAATCATGCAAATTCGTGAAATCTTGTTTCTCAGCATAAATTTGCACTCAGAGATGGGATAATTGGAGCGAATATTCAAAGGGAGTAAAATTTAGGTGGAGCATTCACCACGAGCACCAATCATGAAGTTCTTTTAAGAGCTCAGATTATTCGGCGAACATAGAAGAGTATGTCTATGATCGCGACCCCCTTGGAATTCTTTGTGCGCCCCTTTTTAGTCGTGATTTTCTAATAGGACATTACTGCGCTCAATATTGGCCTACGAGTGAAACATTTGGTGATAAATATAAAGGGCGCATTTGGCGTAACGGGTGCGATCACACAGCTCTTTGCCGGATCCCATCGAACTCCATGATTAAGCGTGCTTGGCGAGAGTAGTACTAGGATGGGTGACCTCTGGGAAGTCCTCGTGTTGCACCCCACCCTCTTTTTAAGTCTAGAATCATGCAAATTCGTGAAATCTTGTTTCTCAGCATAAATTTGCACTCAGAGATGGGATAATTGGAGCGAATATTCAAAGGGAGTAAAATTTAGGTGGAGCATTCACCACGAGCACCAATCATGAAGTTCTTTTAAGAGCTCAGATTATTCGTGAACATAGAAGAGAGTATGTCTATGATCTGCGACCCTTGGAATTCTTTGTCTTGGCGCCCCTTTTTTAGTCGTCAATTTTCTAATAGGACATTCTTGCGCTCAATATTGGCTCTGAGTGAGACCTTTGGTGATAAATATAAAGGCGCATTTGGCGTTCTGGTGCGATCACACGGCACTCTTGCAAGGATCCCATCGAACTCATGATTAAGCGTGCTTGGCGAAGTAGTACTAGGATGGGTGACCTCTGGGAAGTCCTCGTGTTGCACCCCACCCCTCTTTTTAGTCTAGAATCATGCAAATTCGTGAAATCTTGTTTCTCAGCATAAATTTGCACTCAGAGATGGGATAATTGGAGCGAATATTCAAAGGGAGTAAAATTTAGGTGGAGCATTCACCACGAGCACCAATCATAAGTTCTTTTAAGAGCTCAGTTATTCGTGAACATAGAAGAGAGTATGTCTATGATCGCGACCCCCTTGGAATTCTTTGTCTGCGCCCCTTTTTAGTCGTCTATTTTCTAATAGGACATTACTGCGCTCAATATTGGCCTACGAGTGAGACCTTTGGTGATAAATATAAAGTGCGCATTTGACGTTACGGGTGCGATCACACCAGCACTATTGCACCGGATCCCATCAGAACTCCGTGGTTAAGCGTGCTTGGGCGAGACTAGTACTAGGATGGGTGTCCTCTGGGAAGTCCTCGTGTTGCACCCACCCTTCTTTTAGTCTAGAATCATGCAAATTCGTGAAATCTTGTTTCTCAGCATAAATTTGCACTCAGAGATGGGATAATTGGAGCGAATATTCAAAGGGAGTAAAATTTAGGTGGAGCATTCACCACGAGCACCAATACATAAGTTCTTTTAAGAGCTCAGTTATTCGTGAACATAGAAGAGAGTATGTCTATGATCTGCGACCCCCTTGGAATTCTTTGTCTGCGCCCCTTTTTAGTCGTCAATTTTCTAATAGGACATTCTTGCGCTCAATATTGGCCTCTGAGTGAGACCTTTGGTGATAAATATAAAGGCGCATTTGGCGTTCTGGTGCGATCACACGGCACTCTTGCCGGATCCCATCGAACTCATGATTAAGCGTGCTTGGCGAGAGTAGTACTAGGATGGGTGACCTCTGGGAAGTCCTCGTGTTGCACCCCACCCCTCTTTTTAGTCTAGAATCATGCAAATTCGTGAAATCTTGTTTCTCAGCGCAAATTTGCACTCAGAGATGGGATAATTGGAGCGAATATTCAAAGGGAGTAAAATTTAGGTGGAGCATCCACACGAGCACCAATACATAAGTTCTTTTAAGAACTCAGTTATTCGGCGAACATAGAAGAGTATGTCTATGATCTTGCGACCCTTGGAATTCTTTGTGCCGCCCCTTTTTAGTCGTCAATTTTCTAATAGGACATTCTGCGCTCAATATTGGCCTCTGAGTGAGACCTTTGGTGATAAATATAAAGGCGCATTTGGCGTTGCAGTGCGATCACACGGCACTCTTGCCAGGATCCCATCGAACTCCATGATTAAGCGTGCTTGGCGAGAGTAGTACTAGGATGGGTGACCTCTGGGAAGTCCTCGTGTTGCACCCCACCCTCTTTTTAAGTCTAGAATCATGCAAATTAAATGAAATCTTGTTTCTCAGCATAAATTTGCACTCAGAGATGGGATAATTGGAGCGAATATTCAAAGGGAGTAAAATTTAGGTGGAGCATTCACCACGAGCACCAATCGCAAGTTCTTTTAAGAGCTCAGTTATTCGGCGAACATAGAAGAGAGTATGTCTATGATCACGTGACCCCTTGGAATTCTTTGTGCGCCCCTTTTTAGTCGTCAATTTTCTAATAGGACATTCTGCGCTCAATATTGGCTACAGTGAGACCTTTGGTGATAAATATAAAGGCGCATTTGGCGTTCTGGTGCGATCACACGGCACTCTTGCAGGGATCCCATCGAACTCATGATTAAGCGTGCTTGGGCGAGTAGTACTAGGATGGGTGACCTCTGGGGAAGTCCTCGTGTTGCACCCCACCTTCTTTTTGAGTCTAGAATCATGCAAATTCGTGAAATCTTGTTTCTCAGCATAAATTTGCACTCAGAGATGGGATAATTGGAGCGAATATTCAAAGGGAGTAAAATTTGGGTGGAGCATTCACCACGAGCACCAATCATAAGTTCTTTTAAGAGCTCAGATTATTCGGCGAACATAGAAGAGAGTATGTCTATGATGCGACCCCCTTGGAATTCTTTGTCTTGGCGCCCCTTTTTAGTCGTCAATTTTCTAATAGGACATTCTGCGCTCAATATTGGCCTACAGTGAGACCTTTGGTGATAAATATAAAGAGGCGCATTTGGCGTTCTGGGTGCGATCACACGGCACTCTTGCCGGATCCCATCGAACTCCATGATTAAGCGTGCTTGGGCGAGTAGTACTAGGATGGGTGACCTCTGGGAAGTCCTCGTGTTGCACCCACCCTCTTTTTAGTCTAGAATCATGCAAATTCGTGAAATCTTGTTTCTCAGCATAAATTTGCACTCAGAGATGGGATAATTGGAGCGAATATTCAAAGGGAGTAAAATTTAGGTGGAGCATTCACCACGAGCACCAATATGAAGTTCTTTTAAGAGCTCAGTTATTCGCGAACATAGAAGAGAGTATGTCTATGATCGCGACCCCCTTGGAATTCTTTGTCTGCGCCCTTTTTTCGTCGTCAATTTTCTAATAGGACATTATTGCGCTCAATATTGGCCTACGAGTGAGACCTTTGGTGATAAATATAAAGGGCGCATTTGATGTTACGGGTGCGATCACACGGCACTCTTGCCGGATCCCATCGAACTCATGATTAAGCGTGTTTGGGCGAGAGTAGTATTAGGATGGGCGACCTCGTGGGAAGTCCTCGTGTTGCACCCCACCCTTCTTTTTTCGTCTAGAATCATGCAAATTCGTGCAGTACTGTTTCTCAACAGAAATTTGCACTCCGAGATGGGATAATTGGAACGAATATTCAAAGGGAGTAAAATTTACCTGGAGCATTCACACGAGCACCAATACGCAAGTTCTTTTAAGAGCTCAGATTATTCGTGAACATAGAAAGTATGTACATGATCATGCGACCCCCTTGGAATTCTTTGTCAGCGCCCCTTTTTAGTCGTCAATTTTCTAATAGGACATTCTTGCGCTCAATATTGGCTCTGAGTGAGACCTTTGGTGATAAATATAAAGGCGCATTTGGCGTTCTGGTGCGATCACACGGCACTCTTGCCGGGATCCCATCGAACTCATGATTAAGCGTGCTTGGGCGAGTAGTACTAGGATGGGTGACCTCTGGGAAGTCCTCGTGTTGCACCCCACCCTCTTTTTAGTCTAGAATCATGCAAATTAAATGAAATCTTGTTTCTCAGCATAAATTTGCACTCAGAGATGGGATAATTGGAGCGAATATTCAAAGGGAGTAAAATTTAGGTGGAGCATTCACCACGAGCACCAATCATGAAGTTCTTTTAAGAGCTCCGTTATTCGGCGAACATAGAAGAGAGTATGTCTATGATGCGCGACCCCCCTTGTAATTCTTTGTGCCGCGCCCCTTTTTAGTCGTCAATTTTCTAATAGGACATTCTTGCGCTCAATATTGGCTCTGAGTGAGACCTTTGGTGATAAATATAAAGAGGCGCATTTGGCGTTCTGGGTGCGATCACACCACACTCTTGCCGGATCCCATCGAACTCATGATTAAGCGTGCTTGGCGAGAGTAGTACTAGGATGGGTGACCTCTGGGAAGTCCTCGTGTTGCACCCACCCTCTTTTTAGTCTAGAATCATGCAAATTCGTGAAATCTTGTTTCTCAGCATAAATTTGCACTCAGAGATGGGATAATTGGAGCGAATATTCAAAGGGAGTAAAATTTAGGTGGAGCATTCACCACGAGCACCAATACATAAGTTCTTTTAAGAGCTCAGTTATTCGTGAACATAGAAAGTATGTCTATGATGCGACCCCCTTGGAATTCTTTGTGCGCCCCTTTTTTAGTCGTCAATTTTCTAATAGGACATTCTTTGCGCTCAATATTGGCCTGAGTGAGACCTTTGGTGATAAATATAAAGAGGCGCATTTGGCGTTACGGTGCGATCACACGGCACTCTTGCCGGATCCCATCGAACTCATGATTAAGCGTGCTTGGCGAGAGTAGTACTAGGATGGGTGACCTCTGGGAAGTCCTCGTGTTGCACCCCACCCTCTTTTTAGTCTAGAATCATGCAAATTAAATGAAATCTCTTTGTTTCTCAGCATAAATTTGCAC
The DNA here is from genome assembly GCA_031216115.1 of Senna siamea. Taxonomy (NCBI): domain Eukaryota; kingdom Viridiplantae; phylum Streptophyta; class Magnoliopsida; order Fabales; family Fabaceae; genus Senna; species Senna siamea. The sequence goes on along the minus strand of CM062367.1, from coordinate 33,125,193 downwards.
TCAGAGATGGGATAATTGGAGCGAATATTCAAAGGGAGTAAAATTTAGGTGGAGCATTCACCACGAGCACCAATCATAAGTTCTTTTAAGAGCTCAGTTATTCGTGAACATAGAAGAGAGTATGTCTATGATCTGCGACCCCCTTGGAATTCTTTGTGCGCCCCTTTTTAGTCGTCAATTTTCTAATAGGACATTCTGCGCTCAATATTGGCCTCTGAGTGAGACCTTTGGTGATAAATATAAAGGCGCATTTGGCGTTCTGGTGCGATCACACAGCACTCTTGCCGGATCCCATCGAACTCATGATTAAGCGTGCTTGGCGAGAGTAGTACTAGGATGGGTGACCTCTGGGAAGTCCTCGTGTTGCACCCACCCTTCTTTTAGTCTAGAATCATGCAAATTCGTGAAATCTTGTTTCTCAGCATAAATTTGCACTCAGAGATGGGATAATTGGAGCGAATATTCAAAGGGAGTAAAATTTAGGTGGAGCATTCACCACGAGCACCAATACGCCAAGTTCTTTTAAGAGCTCAGTTATTCGGCGAACATAGAAGAGTATGTCTATGATCTTGCGACCCCCTTGGAATTCTTTGTGCCGCCCTTTTTAGTCGTCAATTTTCTAATAGGACATTCTTGCGCTCAATATTGGCCCTACAGGTGAGACCTTTGGTGATAAATATAAAGGCGCATTTGGCGTTCTGGTGCGATCACACGGCACTCTTGCAGGATCCCATCGAACTCATGATTAAGCGTGCTTGGGCGAGAGTAGTACTAGGATGGGTGACCTCTGGGAAGTCCTCGTGTTGCACCCACCCTTCTTTTAGTCTAGAATCATGCAAATTCGTGAAATCTTGTTTCTCAGCATAAATTTGCACTCAGAGATGGGATAATTGGAGCGAATATTCAAAGGGAGTAAAATTTAGGTGGAGCATTCACCACGAGCACCAATACATAAGTTCTTTTAAGAGCTCAGTTATTCGTGAACATAGAAGAGAGTATGTCTATGATCGCGACCCCCTTGGAATTCTTTGTCTGCGCCCCTTTTTAGTCGTCAATTTTCTAATAGGACATTCTGCGCTCAATATTGGCCTCTGAGTGAGACCTTTGGTGATAAATATAAAGGCGCATTTGGCGTTCTGGTGCGATCACACGGCACTCTTTGCCGGATCCCATCGAACTCATTGATTAAGCGTGCTTAGGCGAGAGTAGTACTAGGATGGGTGACCTCCTGGGAAGTCCTCGTGTTGCACCCCACCCTCTTTTTAGTCTAGAATCATGCAAATTAAGTGAAATCTTGTTTCTCAGCGTAAAATTGCACTCGGAGATGGGATAATTGGAACGAATATTCAAGGGGAGTAAAATTTAGGTGGAGCATTCACCACGAGCACCAATCATAAGTTCTTTTAAGAGCTCAGTTATTCGGCGAACATAGAAGAGTAATGTACATGATCACGCGACCCCCCTTGGAATTCTTTGTGCCGCGCCCCTTTTTTCGTCGTCAATTTTCTAATAGGACATTACTGCGCTCAATATTGGCCTATGAGTGAGACCTGTGGTGATAAATATAAGGGGCGCATTTGGCGTTATGGAGTGCGATCACACGGCACTCTTGCCGGATCCCATCGAACTCCATGATTAAGCGTGCTTGGCGAGAGTAGTACTAGGATGGGTGACCTGCTGGGAAATCTTCGTGTTGCACCCCACCCTCTTTTTAAGTCTAGAATCATGCAAATTAAATGAAATCTTGTTTCTCAGCATAAATTTGCACTCTGAGATGGGATAATTTGAACAAATATTCAAAGGGATAAAAATTTAGGTAGAGCATTCACCACGAGCACCAATCATGAAGTTCTTTTAAGAGCTCAGTTATTAAGCGAACATAGAAGAGAGTATGTCTATGATGCGACCCCCTTGGAATTCTTTGTGCGCCCCTTTTTAGTCGTCAATTTTCTAATAGGACATTCTTGCGCTCAATATTGGCCTCTGGTGAGACCTTTGGTGATAAATATAAAGGCGCATTTGGCGTTCTGGTGCGATCACACCGGCACTCTTTGCAGGATCCCATCGAACTCATGATTAAGCGTGCTTGGCGAGAGTAGTACTAGGATGGGTGACCTCTGGGAAGTCCTCGTGTTGCACCCCACCCTTCTTTTTCTGTCTAGAATCATGCAAATTCGTGAAATCTTGTTTCTCAGCGCAAATTTGCCCTGCGAGATGGGATAATTGGAACGAATATTCAAAGGGAGTAAAATTTAGGTGGAGCATTTACTCGAGCACCAATACACAAGTACTTTTAAGAGCTCAGATTATTCGTGAACATAGAAGAGAGTATGTACATGATCTGTGACCCCCCTTGGAATTCTTTGTCTGCGCCCTTTTTAGTCGTCAATTTTCTAATAGGACATTCTTGCGCTCAATATTGGCCTCACGAGTGAGACCTTTGGTGATAAATATAAAGGCGCATTTGGCGTTCTGGTGCGATCACACGGCACTCTTGCAGGATCCCATCGAACTCATGATTAAGCGTGCTTGGCGAGAGTAGTACTAGGATGGGTGACCTCTGGGAAGTCCTCGTGTTGCACCCCACCCTCTTTTTGTCTAGAATCATGCAAATTCGTGAAATCTTGTTTCTCAGCATAAATTTGCACTCAGAGATGGGATAATTGGAGCGAATATTCAAAGGGAGTAAAATTTAGGTGGAGCATTCACCACGAGCACCAATACATAAGTTCTTTTAAGAGCTCAGTTATTCGTGAACATAGAAGAGAGTATGTCATGATCTTGCGACCCTTGGAATTCTTTGTGCCCCTTTTTAGTCGTCAATTTTCTAATAGGACATTCTTTGCTCAATATTGGCCTCTGAGTGAGACCTTTGGTGATAAATATAAAGGCGCATTTGGCGTTCTGGTGCGATCACACGGCACTCTTGCATCGGATCCCATCGAACTCATGATTAAGCGTGCTTGGCGAGAGTAGTACTAGGATGGGTGACCTCTGGGAAGTCCTCGTGTTGCACCCACCCTTCTTTTTAGTCTAGAATCATGCAAATTAAATGAAATCTTGTTTCTCAGCATAAATTTGCACTCAGAGATGGGATAATTGGAGCGAATATTCAAAGGGAGTAAAATTTAGGTGGAGCATTCACCACGAGCACCAATCATAAGTTCTTTTAAGAGCTCAGTTATTCGTGAACATAGAAGAGAGTATGTCATGATCTGCGACCCCCTTGGAATTCTTTGTCTGCGCCCCTTTTTAGTCGTCAATTTTCTAATAGGACATTCTTTGCTCAATATTGGCCCTACAGTGAGACCTTTGGTGATAAATATAAAGGCGCATTTGGCGTTCTGGTGCGATCACACGGCACTCTTTGCCGGATCCCATCGAACTCCATGATTAAGCGTGCTTGGCGAGAGTAGTACTAGGATGGGTGACCTCTGGGAGAGTCCTCGTGTTGCACCCACCCTTCTTTTTAGTCTAGAATCATGCAAATTAAATGAAATCTTGTTTCTCAGCATAAATTTGCACTCAGAGATGGGATAATTGGAGCGAATATTCAAAGGGAGTAAAATTTAGGTGGAGCATTCACCACGAGCACCAATCATAAGTTCTTTTAAGAGCTCAGTTATTCGGCGAACATAGAAGAGAGTATGTCTATGATCGCGACCCCTTGGAATTCTTTGTGCGCCCCTTTTTAGTCGTCAATTTTCTAATAGGACATTCTGCGCTCAATATTGGCTCTGAGTGAGACCTTTGGTGATAAATATAAAGGCGCATTTGGCGTTGCAGGTGCGATCACACGGCACTCTTGCCGGATCCCATCGAACTCCATGATTAAGCGTGCTTGGCGAGAGTAGTACTAGGATGGGTGACCTCTGGGAAGTCCTCGTGTTGCACCACCCTCTTTTTAGTCTAGAATCATGCAAATTAAATGAAATCTTGTTTCTCAGCATAAATTTGCACTCGAGATGGGATAATTGGAGCGAATATTCAAAGGGAGTAAAATTTAGGTGGAGCATTCACCACGAGCACCAATCATAAGTTCTTTTAAGAGCTCAGTTATTCGTGAACATAGAAGAGAGTATGTCTATGATGCGACCCCCTTGGAATTCTTTGTGCGCCCCTTTTTAGTCGTCAATTTTCTAATAGGACATTCTTGCGCTCAATATTGGCCTCACAGTGAGACCTTTGGTGATAAATATAAAGGCGCATTTGGCGTTCTGGTGCGATCACACGGCCTCTGCCGGATCCCATCGAACTCATGATTAAGCGTGCTTGTGCGAGAGTAGTACTAGGATGGGTGACCTCCTGGGAAGTCCTCGTGTTGCACTCACCCTCTTTTTAGTCTAGAATCATGCAAATTCGTGAAATCTTGTTTCTCAGCATAAATTTGCACTCCCAGATGGGATAATTGGAACGAATATTCAAAGGGAGTAAAATTTAGGTGGAGCATTCACATGAGTACCAATACGCAAGTTCATTTAAGAGCTCCGTTATTCGGTGAACATAGAAGAGAGTATGTCTATGATGCGCGACCCCCCTTGGAATTCTTTGTGCCGCGCCCCTTTTTTAGTCGTCAATTTTCTAATAGGACATTACTGCGCTCAATATTGGCCTACGAGTGAGACCTTTGGTGATAAATATAAAGGGCGCATTTGGCGTTCTGAGATGCGATCACACGGCACTCTCTTGCAGGATCCCATCGAACTCATGATTAAGCGTGCTTGTGCGAGAGTAGTACTAGGATGGGTGACCTCCTGGGAAGTCATCGTGTTGCACCCACCCTTCTTTTTAGTCTAGAATCATGCAAATTCGTGAATCTTGTTTCTCAACATAAATTTGCACTCCGAGATGGGATAATTGGAACGAATATTCAAAGGGAGTAAAATTTAGGTGGACCATTCACCACGAGCACCAATCTGCATAAGTTCTTTTAAGAGCTCAGATTATTCGTGAACATAGAAGAGAGTATGTACATGATGCGACCCCCTTGGAATTCTTTGTCTGCGCCCCTTTTTAGTCGTCAATTTTCTAATAGGACATTCTTGCGCTCAATATTGGCCTACAGTGAGACCTTTGGTGATAAATATAAAAGCGCATTTGGCGTTCTGGGTGCGATCACACGGCACTCTTTGCCGGATCCCATCGAACTCCACTTGATTAAGCGTGCTTGGCGAGAGTAGTACTAGGATGGGTGACCTCTGGGAAGTCCTCGTGTTGCACCCACCCTCTTTTTAGTCTAGAATCATGCAAATTCGTGAAATCTTTGTTTCTCAGCATAAATTTGCACTCGAGATGGGATAATTGGAGCGAATATTCAAAGGGAGTAAAATTTAGGTGGAGCATTCACCACGAGCACCAATACATAAGTTCTTTTAAGAGCTCAGATTATTCGTGAACATAGAAGAGAGTATGTCTATGATCGCGACCCTTGGAATTCTTTGTCTGCGCGCCCCTTTTTAAGTCGTCAATTTTCTAATAGGACATTCTGCGCTCAATATTGGCCCTCTGAGTGAGACCTTTGGTGATAAATATAAAGGCGCATTTGGCGTTCTGGTGCGATCACACGGCACTCTTGCCGGATCCCATCGAACTCATGATTAAAGCGTGCTTGGCGAGAGTAGTACTAGGATGGGTGACCTCTGGGAAGTCCTCGTGTTGCACCCACCCTTCTTTTTAGTCTAGAATCATGCAAATTAAATGAAATCTCTTGTTTCTCAGCATAAATTTGCACTCAGAGATGGGATAATTGGAGCGAATATTCAAAGGGAGTAAAATTTAGGTGGAGCATTCACCACGAGTACCAATCATAAGTTCTTTTAAGAGCTCAGTTATTCGTGAACATAGAAGAGAGTATGTCTATGATGCGCGACCCCCCTTGTAATTCTTTGTGCCGCGCCCCTTTTTAGTCGTCAATTTTCTAATAGGACATTACTGCGCTCAATATTGGCCTACGAGTGAGACCTTTGGTGATAAATATAAACGGCGCATTTGGCGTTCTGGTGCGATCACACGGCACTCTTGCCAGGATCCCATCGAACTCGCGATTAAGCGTGCTTGGCGAGAGTAGTACTAGGATGGGTGACCTCCTGGGAAGTCCTCGTGTTTCACCCCACCCTTCTTTTTCTGTCTTGAATCATGAAAATTAAATGAAATCTTGTTTCTCAGCATAAATTTGCACTCCGAGATGGTATAATTGGAACGAATATTCAAAGGGAGTAAAATTTAGGTGGAGCATTCACACGAGCACCAATATGCAAGTTCTTTTAGGAGCTCTGTTATTCGGCGAACATAGAAGAGAGTATGTCTATGAGGCGCGACCCCCCTTGGAATTCTTTGTGCCGCGCCCCTTTTTACACGTCAATTTTCTAATAGGACATTCTTTGCGCTCAATATTGGCCCTGAGTGAGACCTTTGGTGATAAATATAAAGGCGCATTTGGCGTTCTGGTGCGATCACACGGCCTCTTTGCGCAGGATCCCATCGAACTCATGATTAGCGTGCTTGGCGAGAGTAGTACTAGGATGGGTGACCTCCTGGGAAGTCCTCGTGTTGCACCCACCCTCTTTTTACGTCTAGAATCATGCAAATTCGTGAAATCTTGTTTCTCAGCATAAATTTGCACTCAGAGATGGGATAATTGGAGCGAATATTCAAAGGGAGTAAAATTTAGGTGGAGCATTCACCACGAGCACCAATACATAAGTTCTTTTAAGAGCTCAGTTATTCGGCGAACATAGAAGAGAGTATATCTATGATGTGCGACCCCCTTGGAATTTTTTGTGCCGCGCCCCTTTTTTGGTCGTCAATTTTCTAATAGGACGTTACTGCGCTCAATATTGGCCTACGAGTGAGGCCTTTGGTGATAAATAGAAAGCGCGCATTTGTCGTTACCGGTGCGATCACACGGCACTCTTGCCGGATCCCATCGAACTCCTTGATTAAGCGTGCTTGGCGAGAAGTAGTACTAGGATGGGTGACCTCTGGGAAGTCCTCGTGTTGCACCCCACCCTCTTTTTAGTCTAGAATCATGCAAATTCGTGAAATCTTGTTTCTCAGCATAAATTTGCACTCTGAGATGGGATAATTGGAACGAATATTCAAAGGGAGTAAAATTTAGGTGGAGCATTGACACGAGCACCAATACGTAAGTTCTTTTAAGAGCTCCGTTATTCGGCGAACATAGAAGAGAGTATGTCTATGATGCGCGACCCCCCTTGGAATTCTTTGTGCCGCGCCCCTTTTTTAGTCGTCAATTTTCTAATAGGACATTACTGCGCTCAATATTGGCCTACGAGTGAGACCTTTGGTGATAAATATAAAGGGCGCATTTGACGTTACGGGTGCGATCACACGGCACTCTTTGCCGCCGGATCCCATCGAACTCCTGATTAAGCGTGCTTGTGCGAGAGTAGTACTAGGATGGGTGACCTGATGGGAAGTCGTCGTGTTGCACCCCACCCTTCTTTTTCCGTCTAGAATCATGCAAATTCGTAAAGTACTGTTTCTCAACGCAAATTTGCACTCAGAGATGGGATAATTGGAACGAATATTCAAAGGGATTAAAATTTAGGTGGAGCATTCACACGAGCACCAATACACAAGTTCTTTTAAGAGCTCCGTTATTCGTGAACATAGAAGAAGTATGTCTATGATCGCGACCCCTTGGAATTCTTTGTCTGCGCCCGCTTTTTTAGTCGTCAATTTTCTAATAGGACATTCTTGCGCTCAATATTGGCTACAGTGAGACCTTTGGTGATAAATATAAAGGCGCATTTGGCGTTGCAGGTGCGATCACACGGCACTCTTGCACGGATCCCATCGAACTCATGATTAAGCGTGCTTGGCGAGAGTAGTACTAGGATGGGTGACCTCTGGGAAGTCCTCGTGTTGCACCCCACCCTTCTTTTTAGTCTAGAATCATGCAAATTCGTGAAATCTTGTTTCTCAGCATAAATTTGCACTCAGAGATGGGATAATTGGAGCGAATATTCAAAGGGAGTAAAATTTAGGTGGAGCATTCACCACGAGCACCAATACATAAGTTCTTTTAAGAGCTCAGTTATTCGTGAACATAGAAGAGAGTATGTACATGATCTGCGACCCCCTTGGAATTCTTTGTCTTAGCGCCCTTTTTAGTCGTCAATTTTCTAATAGGACATTCTTGCGCTCAATATTGGCCTCTGAGTGAGACCTTTGGTGATAAATATAAAGAGGCGCATTTGGCGTTCTGAGTGCGATCACACGGCACTCTTTGCCGGATCCCATCGAACTCATGATTAAGCGTGCTTGGCGAGAGTAGTACTAGGATGGGTGACCTCCTGGGAAGTCCTGCGTGTTGCACCCACCCCTCTTTTTAGTCTAGAATCATGCAAATTCGTGAAATCTTGTTTCTCAGCGCAAATTTGCACTCGAGATGGGATAATTGGAGCGAATATTCAAAGGGAGTAAAATTTAGGTGGAGCATTCACCACGAGCACCAATACATAAGTTCTTTTAAGAGCTCAGTTATTCGGCGAACATAGAAGAGAGTATGTCTATGATCTTGCGACCCCCTTGGAATTCTTTGTCTTAGCGCCCCTTTTAGTCGTCAATTTTCTAATAGGACATTCTTGCGCTCAATATTGGCTCTGAGTGAGACCTTTGGTGATAAATATAAAGAGGCGCATTTGGCGTTCTGGTGCGATCACACCGGCACTCTTTGCATGCGGATCCCATCGAACTCATGATTAAGCGTGCTTGGCGAGAGTAGTACTAGGATGGGTGACCTCTGGGAAGTCCTCGTGTTGCACCCACCCTTCTTTTTCAGTCTAGAATCATGCAAATTCGTGAAATCTTGTTTCTCAGCATAAATTTGCACTCAGAGATGGGATAATTGGAGCGAATATTCAAAGGGAGTAAAATTTAGGTGGAGCATTCACCACGAGTACCAATCGCAAGTTCTTTTAAGAGCTCAGTTATTAAGTGAACATAGAAGAGAGTATGTCTATGATCGCGACCCCCTTGGAATTCTTTGTCGCGCCCCTTTTTAGTCGTCAATTTTCTAATAGGACATTCTTTGCGCTCAATATTGGCCTCTGAGTGAGACCTTTGGTGATAAATATAAAGGCGCATTTGGCGTTCTGGTGCGATCACACCAGCACTCTTGCCAGGATCCCATCGAACTCATGATTAAGCGTGCTTGGCGAGTAGTACTAGGATGGGTGACCTCTGGGAAGTCCTCGTGTTGCACCCCACCCATTCTTTTTAGTCTAGAATCATGCAGAATTAAGTGAAATCTTGTTTCTCAGCGCAAATTTGCACTCGAGATGGGATAATTGGAGCGAATATTCAAAGGGAGTAAAATTTGGGTGGAGCATTCACCACGAGTACCAATACTTAAGTTCTTTTAAGAGCTCAGTTATTCGGCGAACATAGAAGAGAGTATGTCTATGATCTTGCGACCCCCTTGGAATTCTTTGTCTGCGCCCCTTTTTAGTCGTCAATTTTCTAATAGGACATTCTTTGCGCTCAATATTGGCTCTGAGTGAGACCTTTGGTGATAAATATAAAGGCGCATTTGGCGTTCTGGTGCGATCCACACGGCCTCTTGCGGATCCCATCGAACTCATGATTAAGCGTGCTTGGCGAGAGTAGTACTAGGATGGGTGACCTCTGGGAAGTCCTCGTGTTGCACCCCACCCCTTCTTTTTAAAGTCTAGAATCATGCAAATTCGTGAAATCTTGTTTCTCAGCATAAATTTGCACTCAGAGATGGGGTAATTGGAGCGAATATTCAAAGGGAGTAAAATTTAGGTGGAGCATTCACACGAGCACCAATCATAAGTTCTTTTAAAACTCATAGTTGATTCGTGAACATAGAAGAGAGTATGTCTA